>JBBBDQ010000380.1:3382500-3385000 GCA_037127315.1 Ascarosepion bandense
TTTATCATAAACACTTATAAAACACACACACACACACACACACACACATATATATATATATATATATATATATATATATATATATATATATATATGTGGGAAGCAAGTGGATGTCTAGCCAAACTGATGAGCTGTCATACAGCGAAAAATGCTTATATATGGATGATTAATATATATATATATATAAGCACACAGTAGCGCACCTTATTTGTCACTCTAATCTTTTTCTGCTCACCGTTTGTTTATATATCTATATCTATATCTATATCTTTCTCTCATTCTTTCTCTCTCTCTCACTCTCACTATCTCTCTGTATATATATATATATATATATATATATATATATATGTTTGTTTGCGCGTAAAATAAAATAAAAAATGATGTATTTAATACTATTTCAAGTATTTATTGCCAAGTGGATAATTCTAAATGAACATAGAATGGTTCTTTTGTTATTATTACTTTGCAGAATTTTACAAGGCAAATACCGACAATTTACCCATCGCACCCAGTAGATTTGATATATATATATATACTACCGGCCATAATTATTAGGCCAACCCCAGTTTTTTAAAAGAAATAATGTATTTCATACTATTTTTAGTATTTATTACCAAGTGGATAATTCTAAATGAAAATAGAATGGTTCTTTTGTTACAATTACTTTGCAAAATTTTACAAGCAAAGATAAACTCGTCCGAATCACCCTAAAGTTTTTTTCATTATTTCATTGATGAAACTGTAATATAGGTAATTATTAAATATTTATAAATTCATTTCATGCAAATGTTATTGTGCAGTATTAACAAAAGAACCATGCTATTTTCATTTACAATTATTCACTTAGCAATAAATACTAAAAATATAATATATCATAAAATACGACATTTTTTAAAATACTGGGGTGGCCTCATAATTATGACCGGTAGTGTTTATATATGTATCTATATGAAATTTGATTTATCGTTTTCCTTGAGATATACACACACATTAGATGCAAATGTGTGTGTGTTTATGAGTAGATGCAAGAAATATGGAAGGAAAAGCTTTTCTTGTGTCGCGTTTCATCCTTTACGACTTCATTGAACTGAATGTGTGGTGTTGCTACGATTGCACATGCGCACGGAAAGGGGATATGATGGTGTTGTAACACCGAAACTTTACAGCTATTCAGTTGCAGTATGCTGTTATTAATATTATAATAATAAGTACGAGATATCCACGATATATATATATATATATATATATATATATATATATATATATCGGTCGAGTTTCGAATCCGACCAGTAGCAAATGGATGTGTTTAGCCACACTGAAGAGCTGTGATTGTACATATGTTAGTAATCCACACACAGGCTTGTATGTGGATGACTAACATATGCTCTCATTACGATTGAGCTCTCTGGAGAAGAAAATTTTACAAACAGTTTCCATTCCTGCGATATACGCATTATTCTTTAGGATTGATTTGAATACTTTCGGTAACTGGTGTGTGTATACACTGCTTATATACAACACGTTAGAATTTCCCTTCTCTGATTCCATGCGCCTATGGCTTAGGGAGTAGCGACTCCGACTGACACCAAATCTATCTATCTATCTATCTATCTATCTATCTATCTATCTATCTATCTATCTATCTAGCTCAGTCTGTTTATATCTATCTACCCCCCATATATATATGTATATATATATATATTCAGAATCCGATGTTTAAGCATAATTTATTAATAATACCTTCGTTTGTGTCAATGAAATTCAGAATAGGAAAAACGAGTCAGAGGAAGGTGACAAACACTGCTTAGATTTACTTGGACAGGAAATCATAGACATCCATCATTGCCGACTTTTTGAAAGCACATGTTACGTAAGGTGAAAGGCTATCATGTATTTGTTAATCAATTGTATAACCCATCTATTTATCTATTCAAATGTCTGATAATTGTAAGAAGGAGATCTTACTATTTTCATGTATAGTTAATTTTTTTTAGTCAGTGCCTACCCACACGATGTAACAGCTTATTCTTTGAACAGTCAGATGCATGAACTGATAAAAATAATATGGCTTGCGTTGTTCATCTTGCTTGCGTTGACTGATAAAAATAGCTTCCTTTATGAATCTGTGCGTCTAAAGATTTTGTTAGATTCTATTTGTTATCTATCTTCTTATATATTAGTGAATACTCGATAGTCTCCCCACGTAGTTGGGTGAAAAATAGAGGTAGTCGTTCCAGACAAGGATAGTGAAAATTCCATGGACGGATCGCGTAAGCAAAGAGGAAGTGTTAAAGAAAATGGTAACAGAAAGAACACTTCTACGCAGAATCAGGAAAAAACAAAAAATAATTAAATAAAACAGCTGAAGTCCATTGGACCCATAATGAGGAAAGAGAGCCTAGAAAACTCAACCCTCACAAGGGATACTGAGGACTAGAAAGATAGGGGAAGGTAGCGAGCAACTTACCTGAGGACCTTGTGGAAATTGACGGCGGAAGGC
>JBBBDQ010000380.1:3397500-3535000 GCA_037127315.1 Ascarosepion bandense
CCGGAAAAAAATTAGTTGTAATATTACGTTTTCCATTGTAAACTCTCGTAACGATTTGGTTACCTGCTAACTAAAATCAAAACAAAATTTTTTGCCAAAATTTCGAACGTGTTAGAAGGGATTAAAAGTTTTTAAAAAATAATTTAAAATACTTTTATCTTTCTTTTTAATAGTAATATAAATATTTTGATGGAAACAGTTCATTTTCATTAAGTTGGGAGCGTTTTTTTATTCATACTAGGCGGCTTTATCAGCTATTTAGTGGCGGTACCTAAAATTTGACTTCCGAATTTTCTTTCTCTTAGGGATTTTTCAGAACTAAAACGCCATAGTACTTTCGTATTACTTGGTCTATTAATTGAGAACATTGTAAATAGTACCACCTACACTTTTCAAAATACTGGTAATGATATGTATCGAGTGTTTGCATGTCAATATGGAACTGTGGACAAGTTAATATATATCTTAATTTCATGCGAAATAAGAACATATTGGCCTGAATATATCTTTCTTTCTTTTTTCTTTCTTTCCTTCTCATCTATCTATCTATCTATCTATCTATCTATCTATCTATCTATCTATCTATCTATCTATTCCAGTCTTTTCATTATCTATCTATCTATCTATCTATCTATCTATCTATCTATCTATCTATCTATCTATTCCAGTCTTTTCATATCTATCTATCTATCTATTCCAGTCTTTTCATATCTATCTATTCAAGTCTTTCATATCTATCTATCTATCTATCTATCTATCTATCTATCTATCTATCTATCTATCTATCTCAGCCTTTTCATATCTATCTATCTATCTATCTATCTATCTATCTATCTATCTATCTACTTCATTCTGTTTATATCTATCTATCTATCTATCTATCTATCTATCTATCTATCTATCTACTTCATTCTGTTCATATCTATCTATCTATCTATCTATCTATCTATCTATCTATCTATCTATCTATCTACTTCATTCTGTTTATATCTATCTATCTATCTATCTATCTATCTATCTATCTATCTATCTGTTCCAGTCTTTTCATACTATCTATCTATCTATCTATCTATCTATCTATCTATCTATCTATCTATCTATCTATCTATCTGTTCCAGTCTTTTCATATCTATCTATCTATCTATCTATCTATCTATCTATCTATCTATCTATCTATCTATCTATCTAATTTGTAGTTATATATAAGAAACCAAACTCTCTTATCTTTCCATCTCTGATTGTTAAGAGAAACCGATGTAAAAAGTGAAATGCCCACATGATACATTTTTTTCTAATCTCATTTTCACTTCATTCTGAAGCTGGTTTTGCTGAGGATAAGTTGAATTATTGTACTTTCCGGATAATTAATATTATCGAACCTGTCTTTTGGTATTAAAAAGGTGGGTTTATTTTGGGAAACTTTAATGTTTATCAACTTATTTTGATTTATTTTTATTTAATATTTTAATTTTTCTTTAATTGAAATATTTGAAACATTCTGTTCTTTCTTATCCACTCCGTCTAATATACAAGGGAACGACCAATGGCCGAAAACTTTTAATTTTCTTTGAAGTTCTAACAGAACTTTTAATTTTCTTTGAAATTCCAAGGATCATTCTAGCCACAGTAAAGTCTATAGCAAGCTTCCCGCCCCACGCTCTCTACGACACTTCTTCTACTTCTCTCTCTCTCTCTCTCTCTCTCTCTCTTATCTTTATACGAGAAACTCTCTCTGGATAGTTATCCAGCTCCGACCTTTGAAAGAAACTGATGAAAAATGCCCACTTGTTAAATTTTACTTGATTCAGTAAAAACTTTCAAATTTAAAGTAGGATTCCCTGCATGGGAGTGGCTATTAGAACTTATACTAAGTTGTAACTTAATAATATACATTATCTAGTAAAGTCAAACCATCTTTATCGACACAGGTATGCAGCCTTTGAGATTTGAAAAAGAAATCACTCACTAAACCGTCTAACACTTTGCCTTGTCTCGTGAGTGAAGCGGGATGTTAGCAACCCGATGTAGACGAAAAACAAGAACTACAAAAAGAGCGGAAAAACTCTGAAAGAATCAACAGCTAGCTAACTAGAGGCGGTGTCTCGATAAATCACCGTTGAGAATGCAACGAGATACCACTCCACTATCACCCCGAGAAAAATCATGGCCTTGAAAAATCGATATATGAAACCTAACGGTGCGAAGGGGGTCATTTCCAAAAGAATTAACTCCTCTCACAGTTATACGGACAACATGCGTCACCTGACCCTCATTCTGCGACTGTTAGCAATAACGGCGTAAAGAAGACAATTCTTCGAAGTTTGTCCATCGCCCGGAAAGGAACGGCATGAGCAACAGGTGTCTCTAAGCCGTTACCCTTCGACTACGCGCAACAAACTAAAAAACTACACTAGGGATATGGAACGTCAGGACGCTGAACAACTGTGGTAAACTCGAGAATGTCAAACAGGAGATGAGCAGATTGAACATCAGTATTCTGGGAATATGCGAAGCTAGATGACCTAACAGTAGAACTTCAGCAGCGACAAACACAGGATAATATATGCAGGAGATAAAATAAAGAAAAGGGAAACCCATCAACATAGCAAATATAATAGCCTATGCACCAACAGCGCAAAGCACCGAGGAAGAAATAAAATCTGTCTTCTCCATACTGGACAATGCCAAGGCTCAGTGTAAAACCCAAGAAATTAGAATCATCATGAGAGACTTGAATGCTAAGGTAGGTAAGTGTAGGAGATGGAAAGAGACACAACTGGCAACTTTTGATTAGGACTCTGCAACGACAGAGAAGAAAAATGAATCCAATGGTGCACAGCAAATGACCATGTAATAACTAACACCTGATTTCAAGAACATCCAAGACGCCCATGGAGAAGCCCAGGAGGCGACGCAAAAAACCAAATCGACTACATAACCATAATCAGAACATTCAGAAACGCGGTGGTGAAATGCAAAACCTATCCCAGTGCCGACTGTGGAAGCGGCTACCTTTAAGTTATCTGCAAACTAAGGGTGAAACTTCGGAGACTGAACAAGCCTAGTGCAGCACTTAAATTGCATTAAAATACACTTGTGAATGACCTTAACCTGCAGAAAAAATACACTGTGACAGTGTGACGAACAAATACGAAGAAAAAATGGAAAACGGAAACACGAAATGGGACACACTAAAGAAAGCGCTAGTGACTATCGCCCGGTTCACACTCCACCCACGTCTATTGAACAGGTGAAGAGGCTCATCCCTTGTTCCCTGTTTAGGATGTGGTTTCCGGCTTTCTCTTTTCCAATCTTTTCACTCTTACGTAGCCCCCTGCACACCAGTGGCCTTACCGCCTTGCCTGAGGTGATATGATTAAAAAAAAAAAAAACATCAGCAAGCAACATTGTCCCAAAGGAAATCAGACGCAGAAGAAAAAACGAGTGGATGACTGAAGAGATCCTTGACCTGATACAAAGGAGACAGAAAGCTATGCCAAGACATGGAACGGAATACAAGAAACTACAAAAGGAAATAAGGACCAAATGTCCACAGGTTAAAGAGGAATGGCTCAACAACAAATGTGCCGAAGTAGAGAGATTGAGCAAGAGTCATAAGTGAGAAATGCATACAGTTGCCATTGCTTTCTGCGGTAGACTGGTTGCCAACCAAGGCTATATAATGCAATCTGTCCTGTTATTTAACCCATAACTGGAGGGAAGAAACAGCTTAATACCTTTCCCAAGGATATTTGTGCGTAAATGAATGCAAGGAATTCAACTGGAATTCAAACTCGGCTCCTTGATTTGTCATTATGAGTAGGTATCCACAGCACCACAACACACACGAACGACCTCAACCGACAGAAAAAGTACACTGACAGTGTGAGAAACAAATACAAAGAGCAAATGGGAAATAGAAATACGAAATGGGACGCACTTAAAGAAGCACTAGCGACATCAGTGAACGACGTTGTTCCAGAGAAAATCAGACGCAGAAGAAAAAAACGAGTGGATGACTGAAGAGATTCTTGACATGATGCAAAAGGGGACAGAAAACTATACCAAGACACGGAACAGAATACAAGAAACTACGAAAAAATAGAATAAATAAAAATAAGGAACACGTGCAGACAGGCTAAAGAGGAATGACTCAACAATAAATGTGCAGAAATAGATTGAGCAAGATTAATAAAGGAGAAATGCATAAAGAAATTAAAAAAAACTGGATAATAAGGCAAGTAAATACCGCAGTTAACGAGCAGTTAACTACCTTGCGTATCGTCTAACTCTGCTTTTGAGCGGAGAGTAATAACACAGTCGAGGCTCCGCCAAAGAGTAGTCTCCTCTAGGAAAAATTAGACAGGAACTTTTGGCCGGGCTATATGACCCGGATTACCCACATTAAAAGGCCTTGTACCACATTTTATCTTAAGTGGGAAGGCGAATAAATACTGTAGTTACGAGCAGTCAAGTACAACAATTAACGAAAGCAGTTAACGACAGCTACTAGTCAGGCAGCGTAATAACTTCGGACTTATTTATTTCTATATTAATTATTATTAATACTTCTTTTGGATATCTTGTTTTCATGTTATACGAATACACTGTTTTGAACCTACCTTCTTTTTCCGTGTTTTACTTTCGCTGCAACTACACAACAAATTGGCGACGAAAATTCACAGCAATCATTATCAACCTGATCGTCGTCGTCCCGTGACCGTGTATGGTAACAGGGTGGCTGCTCAGGTGTGCACAAGATCAATTCCCTCTATGTCAAGTAGATTCGGGAAAAAAAAATTTTTGCACGACACAGTGAACCAAATCTCCTAGTGTTATGGTACCCTCTTAGGATGAATGAACTTTTCCCTTTGCTATATACCTGCATGACTTCTAAGGAGCAGGGAAGAGGAGTAGCAGAGCAGTTAACGACAGCTGCTAGTTAAGTAGCGCAATAATACGTTCGGACTTACTTATTTCTATATTACTTATTATTAACACTTCTTTTGAATATCTTGTTTCTTGTTATACTAAGACACTGTTTGGAACAGAGCAGTCAACGAAAGCAGTTAACGACAGCTACTAGTCAGGCAATAAGCAGCGTAATAATACCTTCGGACTTACTTATTTCTATATTACTTATTATTAACACTTCTTTTGAATATCTTGTTTCTTGTTATACTAAGACACTGTTTGGAACAGAGCAGTCAACGAAAGCAGTTAACGACAGCTACTAGTCAGGCAATAAGCAGCGTAATAATACCTTCGGACTTACTTATTTCTATATTACTTATTATTAACACTTCTTTTGAATATCTTGTTTCTTGTTATACTAAGACACTGTTTGGAACAGAGCAGTCAACGAAAGCAGTTAACGACAGCTACTAGTCAGGCAATAAGCAGCGTAATAATACCTTCGGACTTACTTATTTCTATATTACTTATTATTAACACTTCTTTTGAATATCTTGTTTCTTGTTATACTAAGACACTGTTTGGAACCTACCTTCTTGTTCCCTGTCTTACTACCGGCACAAACCGGTCCCTACAACTTTGTGGTGAAATTTCGCCACAAAATTACAACAAATTAGTGATGAAGATCCATAACAGAAAATATAGCAATTCAAATACAATGACTAAGTTTTTAATCTCAAGGAGAAGACACTGGATTTTTCTAGTCATTAATGGTTTCACTTTCAAAAAAGGTCCTTGCTTAGATTAAATATAAACGGGGACACAAGTTTACTCAAGCTTCAAGTCAAACTCAGTAAATGAAACCCATCATTAAAAACGCCGGAAAAAATAGTCGTATGTATATGACTTTTCCCGCCAAGATTTTTTATAAAAGAGCAAATAAAAAATAGTATATTGCTGGAATATCAGAGCTGGAGCTGCCCATTCATCCTTTTAAGGATCGCCAGAGTTCAGTGGCGTTTATCCGACCTCGCAGCTACACAATCACGCAAGCCCATCATTATTTGTTGATATTGTCCAGCATTATATTTAATAGAGCAGTCAAGTACAGCAGTTAATGGAAGCAGTTAACGACAGCTACTAGTCAGGCAGCGTAATAATACATTCGGATTTACTTATTTCTGTAGTAATTATTTCTACATTATTTATTATTAACGCTTCTTTTAGATATCTTGTTTCTTGTTATACAAATACACTGTTTTGAACCTACCTTCTTGTTCCGTGTCTTACTTCCGGCACAAACCGATCTCTACAACTTGCGGCGGAGTTTAGCCACAACTCCACAACAAATTGGCGACGAAGATCCACAAAACCTGTTTAAACTCCTCTCCTGTTTAAGCTAAGATGTGCGTTCTTGTGCATTGGATATCGGCTCGGAACGACAAATCGGAGTTCTAATTCCAATTGAATTCCTTGCATTCTCTTACGCACAAATACCCTTGCGTGTATCATGTATGGCACTTAACTGACTGTTTAAGCTAGGGTCATGATTCTGATTAGTTATTGTTGACTAATCTCAGTTTTTGTTCCTCCGCCCCAAGCAATGGTCTTGTACCATAATTGTATTTTTCGATACAATATATTTCGAGAAGTTGAGAGCAGTCAAGTACAGCAATTAACGACAGTTACTAGTTAAACAGCTTAATAATACCTCGGACTTACTTATTTCTATATTATTTATTATTAACACTTCTTTCGAATATCTTGTTTTCTGGTTATACTAATACACTGTTTTGAATCTACCTTCTTGTTCCGTGTCTTACTTCCGGCACAAACCGATCTCTACAACTTGCGGCGGAGTTTAGCCACAACTCCACAACAAATTGGCGACGAAGATCCACAACATATACAAAGATGGAAAAGGACGTAAGACAAGGATGTGTCTTTTCACCGGATCTATTTAACTTGTACAGCGACACTTTTCTGAGGACACTAGAAGTTATGCCAGGATACGTCAACGGCGGCCACAATCTGAACAAGATACGCAGATGATACAGCGGACATGGAAAGGAAACTACAAGACCTCCCACAGAAGGTAGATGAAGAGAGGACTACAAAGGAACTATAAAAAAACCGAATGCATGTTCATCAACAAACCGAGGAGGCCAAAATGCCAATTAGAAATGACATAGACGAAAACCAATCAGGTAGAAAAATTTAACAATCTGGGAATTGTTGTAACATAATCTCGGAAAGTGTGACACTAAGATCTGAAGGTGAATTGGAATGCCGAAGGACGCTTTCCAGAAGCTAATTAGCATATGCAGAGACAGGATAATTTCCCTAGAAACAAAGAATATAGTATTGGATTGCAATGTGATGCGTTTTGTAATATAACAGGAGAAAGCGTGCTAAGAGCCACCAAGGAGAGGGAGACGTACAAAGCCATGATCACCTAGGTTCATAGGCGAAGAAAGTAGTCGAGGTAGTAAATTGTAAAATATCTGCGGCCTTACCCTCTCTTCTGATCTCAAGTGGAATTACTACATTGAGTCAATAGCTAAATCCACTGCTAAGAAGGTTGGGTAACTGTGTCGAGCCAGGATGTTTTTCTCCGCCTGAATACATCCTGCATATTTACAAATCAACCATTCGTCCGTGCATGGAATACTGCTGCCATATATGGTCAGGCGTCCCTGCTGTTCATCTCAGTGTTCTTGACAGGCTCGAAAGGAGAATAAGTAATGTGATAGGTACCGACTTGGCGGCTCGACTCCAGCCTCTTCCCCACCGACGGGATGTGGCTTCTCTTTGTCTGTTTTATAAATACTTACATGGTTTCTGCTACAACGAAATTAAGTCACTGGTGCCTCTGCAACAGATGTTTACTCGTGCAACCAGATTGGCAACTGGGTCTCACCCATTCACAAATCAACCAAATGCAGACAATTCTACTCTTGCAGCTTCTTTTCTCGCACTTCCCGCCTGTGGAACTCGCTTCCATAATCTTGCTTTCCTGACGGCTACAACCTCCAGGAATTTAAATGCAATGTCAATACTCATATCTTAACCACTTAACTCTAGTTCTTTCTTCACCACCCTGTATATCCTTTCTTTTCTCTCCACCTTTGCAACTGTCATGACACCTGTATTCCCATCCTTCACTTGCTCCTTTCGAACTGGTTCGTCTTTCTCTTCATTCTCTTCTACTTAATCATTTTACTCTTATGTAGCCCCCTGCACATCAGTGGCGTTACCGCCTTGCTCGGGGTGATACGATTAAAAAAAAAAGAAAAAATATTAATATGCACATACATAAAAAACTATTCATATATATGTTTGTCCAAGTTTATTTTTGTGTGTATGAATTAGTATATATATATATATATATATATATATATATATACATTCCTATATATTTTCTTTTAATTACACACACACACACGCACACACACATATATATATATATGTGTGTGTGTGTGTGTGTGTGTGTGTGTGTGTGTGTGTGTGTGCGTGCGTGCGTGTGCTTGCTTACACACAAACACACATACACAGTGAAATGACGTGTATATTGATTGTTGGATAGGCTGTGAGATAAATTATGCGACTAATTCTTCAAGCAAACCACATGCACATTATCGACAGAGACTCAGGCCCATAACTAATTTTTTGGGATTACATTTTATTTGTTGTTGTTTCTTTCTCGGTCAGCCTTTGAATGACACGTACTGCAGACAATGACAGTTTTTCTGTGTTTAAACATATTACGTTTGAAATTAAGAAGTTATGTGTGACGTTAAGCTCGAGATGAGGTACGCATGATGTTAATCAAAGGTCATTAATCCGATATCAATTTGAAAATTGGGACGTGTTTACCACCTATGATCGTATGTTTGCACATCGAGATGTCTGCCTGATACAACGCGGAGAAAAACGATCTTTTGTATATTTCTTCTGACGTGCGAGTTCTTAAAACAAAAAAAAACAGAAAAAAATACTGTTCATTTGTGACAGCATAAAAAGCGGCATAATGGACACGAACATAGTCAAGGTTATCAATTTTCTTACACCGATCTTATATCACAAGTCGGAAAAATGAAAGAGAAACGTTTTGTTTGTATGTTGTTATCTATATGTGTATTTGTCTTTGTCCAATTGCCTCGATTGTGTGGTTTAGTGAGGATAGAGGAAACATGCACTTAAAATGATCACATGTGATTATTTAAAAAAAAATAAGATGGCGAGGAGTGTAATATATTACAATGAACGACGACATGATAGACAGATATATCTGAAAAATAGCAAAGACTGGCTAACGACTCATGACGGCCCTCTTTGTGTGTGTGATCTCTCTCAGGCTGCCATCTTACTCTACACAGGCATCACTGACAAAGAATAAAAATATAAAATTATATTTTTGCATATCATATTCTTTGTTATCTGTCCAAATCGAGCGGTAGTACATAACAGTAATGCTTAGTTTCTGGAATCCATCTTCCGCTATGCCAATAAGCTTTCGGCAACCAAAAGTATTGCATTAAATTCAGAAACAATTATCAAAGGTACGATTAAAAAGTCTACCGAGCTCTAGGAAAAAATTTAATGAGAGATTGGGCAATTAAAAATATAACATTATATTCAAAAGCAGTTATCGAAAGGAAGATTGTGAAAAAAAGACGACTGATGGAAAAGCCTTTGAGACCGAGAAAAAAATTAAAATTGGAGTTAGAGCAGTTACAAATATATTACTAAATTCAGAATCAACTATCGAAAATAAGAATTTTCAAGGAAAAGACGAATGATTAAATGGGTTTTGAGTTTGAAAAAAAAATTAACCTGTAGATAGAGCAATTAAAAATATAGCATTAAATTCGGATGAAATTTTCAAACGAAACATAGATAAAATACAATAGCAACTGATAGAAAGGATGATGAGCTCGTGAAAAACATGAAATACTGGGATAGAACAATTAAAAATATAGCATTAAATTCAGATGAAATTCTTAAAAGAAACATACATAAAATACAATAGCAACTGATAGAAAGGATGATGAGCTCGTGAAAAACATTAAAAACTGTGATAGAACAATTAAAAATATAGCATTAAATTCAGATAAAATTTTTAAAAGAAACATAGATAAAATATAATAGCAACTGATAGAAAGGATGAAGAGCTTGTTAAAAACATTAAAAACTGGGATAGAACAATTAAAAATATAGCATTAAATTCAGATGAAATTTTTAAAAGAAACATACATAAAATACAATAGCAACTGATAGAAAGGATGATGAGCTCGTGAAAAACATTAAAAACTGTGATAGAACAATTACAAATATAGCATTAAATTCAGATGAAATTTTTAAAAGAAACATACATAAAATACAATAGCAAATGATAGAAAGGATGATGAGCTCGTGAAAAACATTAAAAACTGTGATAGAACAATTAAAAATATAGAATTAAATTCAGAAGCAATTAACGAAAGAAAGATTTTAAACAGAAAAGATGGCTGTAGGAGAGAGGCCTGAACTCGGGAAAACATAACAATAGTAGACAGTGCAATTATAAATACAGTAATGAATTCAGTAACAATTATCGAATGGGTGTTTGTTAATGAAATGACGTTTAATGAAAAGGCCATTGAGCTCAAAGAAATCATTAAAATGTGAAATAGATCAATTAAAGAAGTAGCATTAAATACTGAAGCAATTATCGAAATGAACACTGTTAAAAAATAGACGACTAATGAAAAGGCCGTTGAGCTCAAGAAATTGGTTAAAATGTGAGATAAAGCAACTAAATATATATTATTAAATACTGAAGCAATTATCGAAATGAGGATTTTTAACGGAAAATGACGACTGATTAAAGTTCGCAGAAAATATTAAAATGGTAGACAGGGCAATTAACAACAAAGTATTAAATACTGAAGCAATTATCGACATGAAGAATTTTAACGGAAAACGACGACCGATTAAAGTTTGTAGAAAACATTAAAATGGTAGACAGGGCAATTAACAACAAAGGATTAAATACTGAAGCAATTATCGAAATGAATATTTTTAACGGAAAAAGACAACTGATTAAAGCTCGTAAAAAAAACATTGAAATGGTAGTGTTGTGGATTCTTGTTTAGAAACCTGACAAAATAATAATAATAAAAACAGATATGGAGAGATAAAATGCAAGTTATATTGAACAAAATATATGCAACCTGGAGCACGGGTTAGTAAATTCTGGAATACTAGGAATACTGTTAGTAGGAATCAATATATACAATCTTGTAGAGAAGATGTTAGTCCGGGTAATGAGTCTATATTCTTACTGACCAACCAAGCGCTGTCCAACTACTCAACTCCTGCTACACACAGTCTCTCTCTAACACTCACTCGTTCTCTTTAGGCAGGATTATATGTACACCTTAGACAAATCCATTTATTGTGCAATAAAGGGTTGATCACCAACAGGTAGACAGGGCAATTAACCATAAAGTATTAAATACTGAATAAACTACCAAAATAAATATTATTAAAAGAAAAGTCGACTGATGAAAACGCCGCTGAAATCTAGAAAAACAATAAAATTCGGATGAGAACAAATAGATAAATAGTATTAAATACAGAATTAACGATAAAGAAAAGATTGTTACAAGAAAAATAATTAATGAAAAAGCTTTTGAAAATTGGGACGTGTTTACCACCTATGATCGTATGTTTGCACATCGAGATGTCTGCCTGATACAACGCGGCGAAAAAAAATCTTTTGAATATTAGAGAAGCTTCTTCTGACGTGCGAGTTCTTAAAAAACAAAACAAAAAACATTGTTCATCTGTGACAGTATAAAACGGGCATAATGGACATGAACATTGTCAAGGTTACCAATTTTCTTACACCGATTTTATATCAGTCAGTTAAGTGCCATACGTGAAATACGCTTGGGCGATCATGTCTCGAAAGAGACATGACTGACGGGGCAGAAGATTATCCCGCAGTAGGTTGCCATTCCTTTCTGTGGTAGACTGGTTGCCAGCCAAGGCCATAGCACCCAATCTGTCCTGTTATTTAACCCATAACTGGAAGGAAGAGACGGATTAATACCTTTCCCAAGGGTATTTGCGCGTAAGTGAATGCAAGGAATTCAACTGGAATTCGAACTCGGCTCTCCGATTTCTTGTTCCAAGCCGATATCCACGGGACCACCACGCACATCCCTGATTTTATATCACAAGGCGTAAAAATGAAAGAAAAAAAGTTTTGTTTGTATGTTGTTATCTATATGCGTATTTGTCTTTGCCTCGATTGTGTGGTTTAGTGAGGAAAGAGGAAACAAGCACTTAAAATGATCACATGTGATCATTTAAAAGAAAATAAGATGATGAGGAGTGTAATATATTACAATGAATGACAAGATGATAAACAGATATATCTGAAAAAAAAAAAGCAGAGACTGGCTTACGACTCCTGACGGCCCTCTTTGTGTGTGTGATCTTTCTCAGGCTGCCATCCGACTCTACGCAAGCGTCACTGACAAAGAATAAAAATATAAAATTATATTTTTATATTTCAAATTCTTTGTTGTCTGATATATAAAAATTAAATATTAAAATCGTAGATAAAGCAATTAAATATATAGTTGTTGTATATATTAACGTTTCTTTCGGGGAAAAGTAACTGGCTTGTTAAATTTATAGGGCATAAATGCTATATCTTATAACAATTAACGCAAACGAAAAAAGTAAAATGCACATCCACAAAAACGTATACACACAACTAAAAACTTTTTTGAAAAACCCAGACCAAGGCAAATTTCACAAGTCAGTGTGAAAAGTAAGATTCTGGATGAAGAGAAATGGAACGACATGGGCGTCAAAGAAAGATACTCGATAGGACAAGAACAGTGCGGCTTCGTCTAAGACACTGGAACAAGGAATGTCATATTTATGATGAGGATGCCCTCTGAAAGGGCAATACAAATGAAGAAGGGCATATACCTGTGCTTTATTGATTATGCGAAGGCATTTGACAAAATACGCCACAAAGAATTGATGGAGATGCTCGGCAGCCTTGACATATTTGGGAAAGACGTAAGAGTAATCAAGAAACTCTACTAACAGCAAACCGCTTGTATACGGACAGGTAAGGAATTCAGATATACAAATATAGAAAGGGGCGTAAGACAAGAGTCTTTTCACCAGATGTGTTTAACTTGTACAGTGAGAATATTTTGAGGACCCTAGAAGTTATGCCTAGATATCTCATCGGAGGCCACAATTTAAACAACCTAAGGTACGCAGATGATACAGTGCTGATAGCAGACACAGAAAGGAATCTACAAGACTTCCTACAGAATGTAGCTGAAGAGAGTGATAAGAAAGGACTACAAATAAACTACAAGAAAAACAAATGCATGGTCATTAGTAAAAAGGGCAGCCCAATATGCTAACTACAGGTAGGGGATACTAGAATCAAGCAGGTACAAAATTTAAATACCTGGGAAAGTGAGACACAGAGATCCGAAGCTGAATTGGCATAACGAAGGAAGCATTCCAGAAGTTAAGTAAAGTATTAAGAAACAGGACAACTTCGCTAGAAACAGGGAAGAGAGTACTGGATTGTAATGTGTTGTCTGTTCTTCAATATGGCAGTGACTGCTGGACAATATCATCGAAAATGAAGGAAAAACTTGAAGCAATTGAAATGTGGTTCCACAGAAGGATGCTGCGAATCTCATGGATTGAGCATGTGAGCAATGATGAGGTCCTAGAAATGATGGAAACAAAAAGAAAATTAATACTGAGTATCAGGAAGAGACAGCTTATATTCCTGCGACATGTAATGAGGAAGAAGGGCTTGGAGAATCTGATACTAACAGGCCAGATAGAGGGAAAAAGAGAGAGGAAAGCAACGGATAACATATCTGAAGGACCTAATCAGGAGGATGATGGAACGACGGTTGCATGGTGTAACAGGAGAATGCGTGCTAAGAGCCACCAGGGATAGGGAGACGTGGAGAGCCATGATCGCCTATGTCCTGAAGGGACAGGGCACATAAAAGAAGAAGAACCGGGTACAACAATCTAGTACGTAGACTTAATGTACGATAGCCGTCGTATGCAGTATCCTGAGACGTAGGCGTAGTCAATAGACTTAGACCAATTGCCGTAGTAGATCTCTAGTGGAAGATCTATGGATCGATATCAATCCACCCCCACCACTGAGGCAAAATGTGGCACAAGGCCTTTTTAGAGTGGGTGATCCGGGTCATATAGCCCAGCCAAAAATACCTGTCTGACGTTACCCAGTAGTGACTCTACCTTTCGTCATAGCCACCACTGGGTTAATGCGCCCCGCCCGAAGGCAGAGAGCCGACAGAGTCATCCGGTGATAAACACTGGTAGATCTAGGAAGATCTATGGAACTCCGGACGTCCTCACCTTACTCTATATTTATGTCTAACACCGGCCAATCACATTCCAGTAAGGGGGAACCAAGGTGTATATATATTTATTACCTATTTATTATATCAGTCAGTCATGTCTTTTTAGAGACATGATCAACCGAGCGTGTATAACGTATGAGACTTAAATGACTGTATTGAAGTATTACACTCTGCGATAGTATTCGAAACATTAATTTAAAAATCTAGGAAAGCAAAATCTAACATAATTTTGTTTTTTAATCATTTCACCCCAAGAAAGGCATTCCACTGCTACTGTTGCGCAAGCGGGGTACATATTGGAAAGTGATGAGAAAGAGTGGTTAGTTATAGGAAATGTCGAGAGGAGGGTGTTAGACGGATGGGGATAACAAGGATGGGGGTGGGGTAGATGGGAAGAGAGTTTGAGAGAATGTATGCGAGTTAGTGCGATAAAATATAAAAGAGAGAGAAAGAGTAAATGGAGGAATGATATAGTAGTTTTGTAGCTAGACAGAAATTTTCATATGATATGAAAAAGAAAACAAGTGAAAAGTAGATTGTTTAAAAAAAACAAACAGAAAGACTTAAGCGTTATCAATAATCCAAGGCCTCAGAACTAAGACGGATGAATTTTCCAATGGAAATAGAGAAATCAACGAAGCCTATAAAAACACACACACACAAAAAAAAAAAAAATCAAACGATACAAGGAAATCAAGGTGTGGAGGTAACATTGGATTAAGAACGCTGAACAGAAATATAAAGAGATAGATGAAGAGAAATGGAACGACATGGGCGTCAAAGAAATATAAGAAGCTCACAAAAAACGACAAAACTTGTAATCCTCACGAATAGATAAGGTACCTAACTTCTGGTTAAATGGTTTTCTATCTATGCACAACCAATTAACAGATTTATTTTATAATACTATCAATAACCCCGAATAAAACCCAGAATGGCTAACCCAAGTTATTGCTTATTTAATCCCCAAAACCGATGACAGTGTTAAACTCAAACTTACCGAGCAATCACATGTTTATACACAACAAAACATTCGCATCATTTGTAAGCGAAAAATGTATCAACTCCTTGGAACTAATAGCATTTATTCCCGAAAAAGTGAAGGTCCTTACAGCTGAAAAATACCAGGTGGTGATCAAGAAAAATGCCGTTTACATATTAAAAAGCTTATTTTTTTTTAAAAATTATATCACCTGAGTAAGGCGGCAACGCCACTGCTGTGCAGGGGTCTAGGTAAGAGTGAAAAGATTGGAAAATAGAAAGCCGGAAACCACATCCTAAACAGGAAACAAGGGATGAGCCTCTTCACCTGTTCAATAGACGTGGGTGGAGTGTGAACCGGGTGATAGCTTAGTCTATCTACACCAATTGAAAAAACAAAGCGTGAAAAGATTGGAAAAGAGAAAACCGGAAACCACATCCTAAACAGGGAACAAGGGATGAGCTTCTTCATCTGTTCATTAGACGTGGGTGGAGTGTGAACCGGGTGATAGTTTAGTCCATCTACACCAATTGAAAAAAAAGAGTTAAAAGATTGGAAAAGAGAAAACCGGAAACCACATCCTAAACAGGAAACAAGGGATGAGCCTTTGCACCTGTTCAATAGACGTGGGTGGTGTGTGAACCGGGTGATAGTTTAGTCTATCTACACCAATTGAAAAAAAAAAGAGTGAAAAGATTGGAAAAGAGAAAGCCGGAAACCACATCCTAAACAGGGAACAAGGGATGAGCCTCTTCACCTGTTCAATAGACGTGGGTGGAGTGTAATGACAAGAAAAAAATGATCATGTCCAGCATTATTAGATGTTTTCCTATGTGCCGTATAACATCAGGACGTGGGTGATTGTGCTTCTCCACAAAATCCTGTTCTTTACAGCTCTGAGAAATGTTTGTCTTCCTCTGTGTTCATTGGAACAATTAGAATGACAGCATTAATAAAGTCGTTACAGGGTTGACATGATCGTAATGTGACTAAAGCTACGATGCTAGGTCATGACCAATAACATTGCAGATTTGCCTTTATATTACATCAACAACTTCTAAATAGATAGCAAGAGCAATAGACTAGGTAGCAGAAAGGACGAATGGTAAACTTATAAATATATTAGATATATATTAGCGAGAAAGATTGTACAGCACTTCTCAAGGAGCCAGCCTTTCTAGCTGCATACCTAGCAATCGGTTCAAGATAATCTTTTCACTTTATGTAATCGGAAAAATGGCAACAAAGATGAGGACAATAGTCCGAATAATGGAAATTCTGTAAATACTACCTCATCTAAAAAATATAGACAAATAGAATGATCTATTATTAAACGCCGTTCAAATGGTAACAAAGATGAGGACAATAGTCCGAATAATGTAAATACTGTAAATACTACCTCATCTCAGAAATATAGATAAATAGATGGATCTATTATTAAATGTCGTACAAATGGCAACAAAGATGAGGACAATAGTCCGAATAATGTAAATAATTTAAATACTACCTCATCACAGAAATATGAACAAATACTAATTTAAGAAATGCTCATAAATATTCACCAAGCTGACTAAAAAGTCTAGGTAAATTCTGAAGGATGCTAAGTGACGTAATTTAATCTATATATATAAAAGGCAATATGTGAGTCTGTGTGTGACTGTTCCCTATGCACGCCTACATTTTTTAAGGTATGCCATTCAAACTTTCTAGGGACACATATCTACTGGTGTAATATAGCAATCTGGCCCCACCCGAGGAAGGTTGATGCAAGCGATGGTGTTTCCCGCCGGTGAAGGGGTCGGCGAACGACAAGACAGGTGTTCGAGAAATACATCCTGTCGGGGCCTAGAGCGGATGTCGTTTGACCTTATTTCCGACAGCGGCGGAAATGACTACGAAGGCGAACAGAACAGGTGTCTCTTGGAATTACGTGGGCGTTGCGTGGGCGAGGCAAAACCGGAAGGAAAGTCCCGGTTCTAGAAGACTATAAAAAGACCTCGACACACGGATTCGCGAGCAGAGAACGGCCAGTGGAAGCAGAGAAACACCACAGGCAAGACTACACTCCCGTCGGCCCATTCTATGTGCGCTCTCACTCTCCTGTTCTCTATTCCACACGGTTCGTCGTCATTAATAAAAATATAACCTTATATTTTTATATATGCGTGTTTGTTGTTTTGTCATCGTACGGCGATATATAACACTGGGAAGCCAGGTCGACACTTACATTTGCCTGATGTAGAGAGGTCATAAGGACAACACAAGATAAAATCGTCGCTGATGGTGGATGTTTTTGTGTTATCGTCCTTATAACCTCTCTGAAGATGGCTCATGTGAACCGAAAGCTTAGAATCAACTTAATAAGGGATTGTCCAAATTTGGAAAGTTTTTGTTTTTATTTTCAACTGAAATTAAAGCCTAACTACGATGTTTAGAACGGCTCATGATTAAACATAATAGACATACATTGTCTGTTATATTTAACAGTATATGTCTAGAGAATATATATATATATATATATATATATATATATATATATATAGGGATGATAATCTTATGATGGTAATACATTCCACAAATGCTAACGGCAATATAATTAAAAATTTAATACATAGGGAACTGAAAGTCTTAACCCAAAGGTGATTATAAAAAACTAATCTAAAAAAAGTAAATTTCCTAAATGTAACTCTTGATCTAATTGATGACCTTTACTCTTCCGACTTAAAAACTAACGCTAATTCTATATAGAACGCCCCTAATTCTAACCAACCTCAGTCAATCATCAAGCATATACCCTTCTCTATTAAAAACAGAATTAGTAACATTTGTTTTAATGAAAATATCTTTTACAAACATAGTAAATTATATGACACTGCCCTTAAAAACAGCCGCTATAAATGCCCTGATCTAAAATATAACACATATCAAAATAACAACAATATTAAAAATAGAAAGAAAAATAATATTTGGTATAAACACTACCCCATTTAACCAGATAAGTACTAAGTTAGGGCATAAATTTCTAAAACTCTTCCATAAAAATAACACTCTTAGCAGAATCACTCAGTCAGTTAAGTGCCATACGTGATACACGTTTTGGACGATCATGTCTCGAAAGAGACATGATTGATTGGGCAGAAGATTATCCAGCAGTAGGTTGCCATTGCTTTCTGTTGTAGACTTGTTGCCAGCCAAGGCTACAGAACCCAATTTCTCCTGCCATTTAACTCATCGCTAGAGGGAAAGGAGATAGATTATATTACATTATTATATTTAGCAAAATAAGCGGGGGATCAGTTTATTACTTCGTAACAATAGAAAACCGATCCACCATTTTATGATCAGTAGGTTTTAATTATGTTTCCAACTATTATATTCAGTAAGTCAGTTAAGTGCTATACGTGATACACGATTTGGGCGGTCATGTCTAGAAAGAGACATGACTGATTGGACAGAAGATTATTACGCAGTAGGTTGCCATTATTGCAGTAGACTGGTTGCCAACTATAGAACCCAAACCGTCTTGCTATTTAGCCCATAGCTGGAGGGAAGAGAAGGATTAATACCTTTCCCAATGGTATTTGCGCATAAATGAATGCACTGAATTTAATTGGAATTTGAACTCGGCTCCCAGATTTCTCGTTCGGAGCCGATATCCACTACACCACAACGCACATCCAAGCAGAATATTTAACAGAAATACTCGGAAATTAAGTTATAGCTGTAGTGATAACTTTGAGAAGATTATTTAAAAAAACATAAACATAGAATTTTAAACAGATATATTAACCTAAACAATTAACAACATCCTGAAATAACAAACGATCAAAATAATAATTGCAATTGCCGAAAACCAATTGAGTGTCCATTAGCAAATAAATGCCTAATTGACTCTATATTTCCATCATAGGAAATCCCAAACTAATAAAATACTATATCGGTTGTACCAAGAATACTTTTAAAAGCCGACATTATTTTCACACCTTATCTTTTAATGATAAAATTTACCGCTTTCTACTTGTTATTAGCAATTAAAGGATGCCAATAAAACTCCTGCCGTAAAATGAAAACAGAACTTGTACATCTTTATATGAGCTCTGTTTTTTATGTTTACAAAAAAAAAAAATACAAATTATCAAATTATCAAAACTAAACTTACTCAATAGGCGTAACGAACTTACTTCTGTTTCTCATCATCGTCTAAAATATAACCTATGCTATAGTTAATCTTTTTAATATAATATAACTTCCTCTTCTGTGTGCCCTGTCTTTTCAGAACGTAGGCGATCATGGCTTTCCACGACTCCTTATCCCTGGTGGCTTTTAGCACGCCTTCTTCTGTTACACCACGCAACCCTCGTTCCATCATCCACAGGTCTTTCAAATATGTTATCCACTGCTTTCTCCTGTCTCTTTTTCCCTCTATCTGGCCTGTCAGTATCAGGTTCTCCAAGCCGTCTTTCTTCATTGCATGTCCCAGGAACTTTAGTTGTCTCTTCCTGATGCTCAGTATTAATTTCCTTTCCGTTTCCATCATTTCTAAAACCTCATCATTGCTCACATGCTCGATCCACGATATTCGCAGCATCTTTCTGTAGAACCACACTTCAGTTGCTTCAAGTTTTTCCTTCATTTTCGATGATATTGTCCAACATTCACTGCCATATTGAAGAACTGACATCACATAGCAATCCAGTACATATATATATATATACACAAGTATAGCTACTTTTTCGTTATATTATAACATATTAATGTAATACATTCTATATATATATATATATATATATATATATAACTACTTTTGTCGTGACATTATAACATATTTATGTTATAAATTCCATTTTTAGTGATATAATATAATTTATGTTATAATGTATATATTTTATATATATATATATATATATATACAAGTCTAACTACTTTTGTCGTGACATTATAACATATTTATGTTATAAATTCTAATTATATATTTATAGCTACTTTTGTCGTGATATTATAACATATTTATGTAATAAATATATACAGAAAATGAAGATACGATGAAATAAATAAAGTTGAAATAAAACAAAAGAAATAATTTAAAAAAGAAAAGAAATTGAGAATGAAAGCAACGACGAACCAAAGAAAGAATGCAATAAAATAAAAATTAAAGAAAGATGTATACAAATAAATAATAGAAAATAAAGCAACGATGGAAGGAAGGAAGGAAAGAAGGAAGGAAGGAAGAAAGAAAGAAAGAAAGAAAGAAAGAAAGAAAGAAAGAAAATAAACCAACAGCGATAGAATCGAGAATAGAAGTAAATATAAACAAAACGAAATGAAAACGTGATAGAAAAAAAGAATGAATGAATGAAGGAATGAAGGAATTAAGGAAATTCTTAAATAAAAAAGAAAGAAAAAACAAACTAAAGAAATGAAAAGAGAGAAATAAATTTAAACAAAGTAAATAAATGAAAAAGTAATAGCATAAAAAAGAAAGAAAGAAAGAAAGAAAGAAAGAAGGAAGGAATGAAGAAAGGAAGGAAGGAAGGAAGGAAGGAAGGAAGGAAGGAAGGAAATGTTGAAATAAAAAAGAAAGAAAGAAAAAGAAACTAAAACAACGAAAAGAGAGAAATAAATAAAAACAAAGAAATCAAATGAAACATAATAGAAAAAAGAAAGAAAAAAGGAAGGAAGAAAGGGTTGAAAGAAGGATATGTCTAAATAAAAAAGAAAGAAAGAAAAAAGAAACTAAAGCAAAGAAAAGAGAGAAGGAAATATTTAAATAAAAAGAAAGAAAAGAAAAAATAAAGCATCGAAAAAGAGAGAAATAAATATAAACAAAATAATGAAGTGAAAAAGTAATGGAAAATAAAGCAACGATGAAAGACAATATAGAAAAAAATAAAAAATAAAAAGCATCAACCAAAGAAAGAAAGAAAGAAAGAAAGAAAAAAAGAAAGAAAAATATTATGATTAAAAATGAAAAAAAGAAAACAAAAAGAAATAGAAAACAAATCAACGACGATAGAAGAAAAATAAATTTGAATAAAAACAAGAAAGTAAAAAAGATATACATTAAAACAATAGCAAAAGAAAGAATGAAAGACTGAAAAAATGAAAGAAAAAATAAATAAAACAAAACAAAAAATGAAAAAAATATTGCAGTGACGAAAATAATAAATTTAGGGGCAAATAAAACTGAAGAAAGAAAAAATAGGAAATATAAAGCAAAGAATAATAAAATGAAAGAAGAAGAGAAGAAAATCAAAACGAATGAAAAAATGAGAGACAATAATAAATCAACGGCGAAAGAAAGAAATAATGAAAGAAAGAATAAATAAAAACAAAAGAAAGAAAAGAATGAAAAAGTGAGTGATAAAATTAAAAAGATAAAGAAAATAAAACAACCTAAAAAGAAAGAAGCAAAATAAGAAAGAGGGAAAGAAAGAGGGAAAGAAAATAACGAAAGAAAAAGTAAAGAAAAATAGTAGAAAATAAAGCAACGACAAAAGAAAGAAAGAACGAAGTAAATAAAAACGAATGAAAGAAAAAGTAGAAAGAAATAAAAGAATAAATAAGGACGAAAGAATGAAACAAATAAAACGAAAGAAAAAATTAAAAAAAAGAAAATAAAGCATCATATAAAAGAAAGAAAGAAGGGAAAGAAAGAAATAAAGAAAAAAGTAAATAAAATTGTGAAGAAAGAAAGAAAAAAGAAAGAAAGAGAAAATAAAGCAACGAATCTGTCCTATAATTTAACCCATAACTGGAGGTAAGAGACGGATAAATACCTTCCCCAAAAAGTATCTGTGTGTAAGTGAATGCAAGCAATTCAACTGGAATTCGAACTCGGCAACCCGAATTTTCGATCCGAGCCAATATTCACTGCACCACAACGAACATGAGCTCTACGGAATCTACTAAACGTAAATCTTGTTTCTATTTACTGCCTTTTTTTATTATTGAATATTTTCCCTCTCTTTTTTCCTGTTGTTTGACTAATTGTATCATCCAGTTCTTTTTTGTTTCCATGTATGTTAGAAAGCCAAGAGTTGTCTTGTATGACAATTCTAGCTGAATAAGAACGCTTCCACCTTCTTTATAGGGTATGTATAGAGAGTCTACTTGAGACTTTGGATGATTCCCCTGAAACTTAGAAAGAAGCTTTCTTGTCTTAGAATCCTTTCGTCTGATATCTGGAGCGTAGTTCAAGATGTTGAAACTATATTGGACCACTGGAATGGCAAGGTTATTATTTGCCATAATTCTGTTCCGAGAATTCAATTCAGTTCTTAATATTAGCCGTATCCTTCTATAATACTCTTTACGCCCTATTTGTTCATTTTCTTATGGTGAATTCCTTCACTATCATTTAAACTTAGGTACTTCTTGCTCTAAATCTTTCATTGTTTCACCCGGGTCTAAATTAATAGAGAATGTTCGTTATAGCGACTCTCGTAAAATTGTGGCTTTAGCACATTTATTTAAATTGAATTTCATTTCAAAGTCATCACTGAAGCATTTTCCAGTTTGCAGAATACCTTCCAGCTCACTGTCGTTCTTAGTATACAACTTCATGTCATCCATTTAAACTTGATGGCTTATTTTCTTTTAGGCTATTTTATAACCACATTCCGCCCTATTATGTTAGCTGATTAATTAATTAATCAACTAACAAAACAATACGAGAGACAAAGAGTCAACTTGAAATATTCCTCTGTTGATATTTATTTCACCAGATTTATAGATTCCATTTATATGATTGAGGTACGGTCATCAGAAAACCGAATGCATGGTCATCAGCAAACAGGGCAGCCCAAAATGCCAAATATAGTTGGGAGATACTAAAATCAAGCAGGTACAAAAATTTGAATACATGGGAAGTGTTCTAAGAGAAGACGGAAAGTGCAACACTGAGATCCGAAGGCGAATTGGCATGGCGAAGGAAGCATTCCAGAAGTTGAGTAAAGCATTAAGACACAGGAAACTTTCATTATAAACAAAGAAGAGAGTGCTGGATTGCTATATGATGTCAGTTCTTCAATATGGCAGTGAATACTGGACAATATCATCAAAGATAAAGGAAAAACTTGAAGCAGCTGACATATGGTTCTACAGAAGTATGCTGCGTATATCGTAGACCGTACATGTGAGCAATGATGATGTCTTGGAAAAAATGATGATGTCTTGGAAAAAATGGAAACGAAAAGGAATTAATATTGAGCATCAGGAAGAGACAATTGAAATGCCTGGGACATGCAATGAGGAAGGAGGGCTTGGAGAACCTGATACTAACAGGCCAGGTAGAGGGAAAATGAGACAGAGGAAAGCAGCGGATAACATATTTCAAGGTCCTGAGCAGGTGGATGACAGAACGGGCTTTGCGTGGTGTTACAGGAGAAAGTGTGCTCAATGTCACCAGAGATAGGGAGACGTGGAAGGCAATTTGTATATCTTTTAAGCTGTGGTTTCTAGGGATTCTTTCAATGTGTTGTTTTGTTCCATTTTTTTATCATTCCAAGTGCACCCACTATGACTGGCACAACTCTTGCTTTCAATTTCCACATTTTCCTATTTCAATTTCTAGGTCTTTATATTTTGACAGTTTTTCAAATTCCTTGGTTGCTATGTTACAATCCGCTGGACAAACCATATCAATTAATAGACAAGTTTTTTCTGTCTGGTTTTTAAAAAATAATGTTCGGCCTATTTGCTTCAATTTTTCTGTCTGTGTAGATGGTGTAATCCCATAGAATGGTGACATCTTCTATTCTGTAACCGGTGCTGGATGATGTTCATACCAGTGTTTGTTTACAGATTTTTCCATAATGTTTGCACATTGTCCAATGCAAATATTGCCCCACACTATCATCGCGATTTTATATTCATTTGGAGCAAGTACATAACAGCCTGAGATTAGATGGTCGATTGTTTGTTGTTGTTTATCACAAAACCTGCATTTTGGATCCATATTATTTTGCATAATATTTGCCTGAAAGTTTCTCGTGAAAAGACTTTGGTCTTGTGCTGCAAGTATAAATCCTTCAGTTTCAGACTTTAATCCAGATGCACGTAACCATCGATGAGTATTAACTTTGTCAACATTGGATTTATTGGCACGTACTGGATATTGGCCATGCAGAGGTTTGTCTTGCCAGCGCTGTTTCATCTTTTCAAGAGCTTTATCTTTGGCTTTCATTTTCATATTTTTTGCTGCAATACTTGGTTCTTGGCTTCTGCTTTGCTTTTCTATAGAATCTACTAAATGTAAATCTTGTTTGTATTTACTGCCTTCTTTCATTATTGAATATTTTATTTCTGTTTTCATGTTGTTTAACTAATCGAATCATCAAGTCCTTTGTTGATTCTATGTATGTTAGTACGCCAATATTTGTTGTCTTGTATGACAATTCTAGCTGAATAAGATCTCTTCCACCTTCTTTACGGGGTATGTATAGACGGTCTACATCATCCTTTGGATGAGGCATCTTATGCTTAGAAAGAAGCTTTCTTGTTTTAGAATCCATTCGCCTGATGTCGTTTAGTGTCCAGTTTAAGATGTTGAAGCTATATTGGACAATTGGGATTGCAAGGCTATTCATGGCCATAACTCTGTTCTGAGAATTCAATTCAGTTTTTAACATCATTCGTAGCCTTCTATAGTACTCTTTACGCACTATTCCTTTCATTTTTTTATAGTGAATTTTTTCACTCTCATTTAAACCTAGGTATTTATAAGCTTCTTCTGGATCTAAATATTTTATTGTTACAGAACGGTCTAAGCTAATTGAGGATGTTTGTTGTAGCGATACTCGTAAAACTGTAGCTTTAGCACATTTATTTAAAATTGAATTTCATTCCAGTGTCTTTTCTGAAGCATTTTACAGTTTGCAGAAAACCTTCTAGCTCATTATCATTCTTAGCATACAACTTTTGGTCATCCATGTAAAACAGATGGCTTATTTTCTTTTGAGCTATTTATAACCACATTTTGTCTTGTTGACTGGTTAATGATATGCAAAATAGTAATTATTATTATTATTATTATTATTATTATTATTATTGTATCATTGTTATTCTAATTCGATTTCTGCTATTGTCATGGCTCCTTTTCATTTATTTGTCTATCTCTCATCATATCACTACGGTTCAGTCAGTGCGAGTGGTTTCTGATGTAAACAGGCATACCATTGTGCTAAACTATTGAAAATCTCATTAATAACAATCGCAAATATAATAAATCCTAAGTAGGATAATCTTTTTGTGACAGAAAGAAAAATAACAATGTAGAGTCGGCGATTTAGACTTGTTAGTACGTTAAGCTAGTAAATCTTCAAATCAGTCAGTTAAGTGCCATACGTGATACACGCATCTCTGACAAGGCAGAAGATTATCCTGCAGCTTGCTGCTATTGCTTTCTGCGGTAGACTGGTTGCTAGCCAAAGCTATAGAACCCAATTTGTCCTATTATTTAACTCATAGCTAGAGGGGGAAGAGATGTATTATAATATTAATTAGTAATTAGCGGGGGATCAGTTTATTACTTCATAACAATGAAAATAATTCCACCACTTTATGACCAATAGCAGCGTTAACCATGATTCCAATTATTATATTTAGTCAGTCAGCTAAGTGCCAAACGTGATAAGAGCTTAGGCGATCATGTCCCGAAAGAGACATTACTGACTGGGCAGAAGATTATCCCGCAGTATGCTGCCATTGCTTTCTGCGAAAGACTAGTTGCCAGCCAATGCTATAGAACCGAATCTGTCCTATTATTTAGCCCATAACTGGCGGGAAGAGACGGATTAATACCTTTCCCGAGGGAATTTATGCGTAAGTGAATGCAAGGAATTCAACTGGAATTTGAACTCGTCGCTCCGATTTGTCATTCCGAGTTCAGAGCCACTGCACAACAACGCACATCACCATCTTTGCATGAACAAAATTATTGTGTGTGGACTGTACTTTTCAAGACACTTTTTGTATATTTTGTTAAATTTGGGTTTGCAATGATTCTTTCAATATGTTGTTTTGTTTCTTTTTTTATCATTCCAAGCGCATCACTGGTACTTTTCTTGTGTTAATTTTCCATATATTTTCTATTTCAATTTCAAAGGTATTTATACGAGGGTCATTCAATATATAAGATGAATTTTTCGGTATAAGGATTTTTACGAGGGTCATTCAATAAATAAGGTGATTTTTTCGGTATAAGGACACCTACGAGGGTCAATCAATAAATAAGGTGAATTTTTCGGTATAAGGACTTCTACGAGGGCCATTCAATAAATAAGGTGAATTTCTCGGTAAAAAGACACCTACGAGGGTCATTCAATGAATAAGGTGAATTTTTCGGTATAAAGACAACAACGAGGGTCATTCAATAAATAAGGTGAATTTTTCGGTATGAGGGCTTCTACGAGTGTCATGCAATGAATAAGGTGAATTTTTCGGTATGAGGACATCTACGAGGGTCATTCAAAAAATAAGTGGACGTTTTCGATATATGAATTTCTACGAGGGTCATTCAAAAAATAAGATAAATTTTTCGCTATAAGGACTTCTACGAGGGTCATTCAATAAATAAGGTGAATTTTTCGGTAAAAGGACATCTACGAGGGTCATTCAATATATAAGGTGAATTTTTCGGTATAGGGACATCTACGAGGGTCATTCAATAAATAAGATAAATATTTCGGTATGAGGACTTCTACGAAGGTCATTCAATAAATAAGGTGAATGTTTCGGTATAAGTACACCTACGAGGGTCATTAACAAAATAAGGTGAATTTTTCGGTAAAAGGACATCTACGAGGGTCATTCAATAAATAAGGTGAATTTTTCAGTAAAAGGACATCTACGAGGGTCATTCAATAAATAAGGTGAATTTTTTAGTATAAGGACATCTACGAGGTTCATTCAATAAATATAGTGAATTTTTTTATATAAGGACTTCTACCAGGATCATTCAATAACTAAAGTGAATTTTTCGGTATAAGGACTTCTAATACAGATAGAAGCTTACTTTTTTTTAAAAAACTTTTTCCTTTACTTCTTTTTCAAAGGGATGTAATTTTTTGAAGATTGAAAAAAACTTTGAGAGTTTTGGAGATTAACAAAGATGGCCAACCAAAAACCATGCTCCAGCATTGAACAGAGGTCAGTTGTCAATTTTTGTTTGCTGAAGAGTGCAAACCAGTTGAAATTCATAGGAGAATGTCACCTATGTATGCTGCCTCATACGGAAGCTTGTGCACAGATAGGAAAAGTGTGTTCTACTGCTGGAAGACTACGTTGAAAAAAAAGTAAGCTTCTATCTGTATTAGAAAAATTCACCTTAGAAATATTCACCATTTTTATTGAATGACCCTTGTACTTTGAGAGTTTTTCAAATTCTTTCATTCCTATGTTACAATTTCGTCGTCGTTGTCTTGCGGCCATTGGCCGAGATAGAACTCACTACACCACTCCAGTATTCCCTGTGCATTTGGAACCCTGGCGCAGTTTGTAGCGAAATTCATAATCTTGTCAAATAGCTGAATACTTGATGCTTCGCCAGGGCTACCAATGGTGTTTTTATTGTGACACTAACACTAGATGGGTTGTCTCCAGGCTCCATCCGGTTATTTAACCCATAACTGGAGGGAAGTGACGGATTATTACCTTTCCCAAGGGCACTAGTGCTTAAGTGAATGCAGGCTACTCGACTGGAATTCGAACTCGGCTCACCAATTTCTCCTTTCAAGCCGACATCCACTGCACCACAACTCACATCCGTCACTGAACGCTTACAGCGCCTGGTATTCCCAAGCGGTCATCCATCTAAGTACTGACCAGGCTCAACGTTGCTTAACTTCGGTGATCAAGCGAGAACCAGTGTATTCAACGTTATAAGCCGTAAGCCTGATTTTTTTTAATAACCAAGATAAATGAACATAGATTATTTGATTAAAATTGCAGATAACAATACTGGAACATGCCACGAACCAAAGGAGCATCAGACCTATCCGAATTTCAGCGAGGACGTATCGTGGGCCAACAGGAAGGTGGGCTTAGTCAAAGAAAAATATCTGAAAATCTTTCAATACCCCTTTTTACTGTTAATAGAGTGATCGTACAATTCACCAGAGAGGTCGAGACAAAATGGGACCCAAGTCAGTCCTCGGATATTAACCCTATTGAACACCTTTGAGGCATATCAGATCTAAAACTCCGCAAAAAGAACAGGAAGCTAAGCCCAAACTTTTAGGATTATTGCGTGAAACATGAACTCTTATAGCGCCTGGTATTCCTAAGCGGTCACCCATCTAAATACTGACCAGCCTCACGCTGTTTAACTTCGGTGATCGAACGAGAACCGGCCTATTCAACGTGATATGCCGTATGCCGGAATTTATGTTAAATAATGATGTCCAGCATACTGTGCGTACAAAGATAGGTATATTGTTAATAAAAGTAAGCATCGATTTCGCTCGCTAGATAAAAATACGTCAAAATTGGATCAAAATCAATTCATTTGTGAAACTGGGATGAACTGTACAGGGTGCAGGTCTGGACGATGATATAAGGAGGCTGTGAGCTGCGCAGACGACATACTCCCGCCTCTCGTCCGTAGCGACAAGATTTAAAGTAATACGTGGCATTATATTTGGGGAGAGTTTGGCCGCAGAAATTGCCGGAAAGTTGACAGTTGACAGCCTTGAAGAAGAAGAAGAAGAAGAAGAAGAAGAAGAAGAAGAAGAAGAAGGAGGAGGAGGAGGAGGAGCAGGAGGTTTTGAGAAAAAAGTCGATAAGGAAAAATGAAGGAGGAGCAGAACAGGAACATTCTATCTATCCCATTCTGTTCATATCTATCTATCTATCTATCTATCTATCTATCTATCTATCTATCTATCTATCTATCTATCTATCTATCTCAGTCTGTTCATATCTATCTATCTATCTATCTATCTATCTATCTATCTATCTATCTATCATCCCATTCTGTTCATATCTATCTATCTATCTATCTATCTATCTATCTATCTATCATCCCATTCTATCTATCTATCTATCTATCTATCTATCTATCTATCTATCTATCTATCCCATTCTGTTCATATCTATCTATCTATCTATCTATCTATCTATCCCATTCTGTTCATATCTATCTATCTATCTATCTATCTATCTATCTATCTATCTATCTATCTATCCCATTCTGTTCATATCTATCTATCTATCTATCTATCTATCTATCTATCTATCTATCTATCGCATTCTGTCCATTCTCTATTTAAACTGGGATGACCTGTACAGGGTGCAGGTCTGGACGATGATATAAGGAGAACAGGAAGTTAAGCCCAAACTTTTAGGACTATTGCGTGAAACATGAACCTTTACAGCGCCGGGTATTCCCAAGCGGTCACCCATCTAAGTACTGACCAGGCTTAACGTTGCTCAGGTTACAATTTACTGGACAAGCCATATCAATTAGTAGGCAAGTTTTTTCGTTTTGACTTTTTTTATAACAATGTCAGACCTATTTGATTCAATTTTCCTGTCTGTGTAAATGGTGTAATTCTATAGAATGGTATCATCTATTTCTGTAACCGGTGCTGAGTATTATTCATACCAGTGTTTGTTTATTTTCCAAAATTATTTTATTACTTTTTGTAATTATTCAAGGTATTGTGTTTAATAGTATTATAATATAGTTAATGCATTTTTGGAAGTAGTATAAAGGATGTGCGTTGTGGTGTAATCGATATCGGCTCGGAACGAGAAATCGGGGAGCCGAGTTCGAATTCAGTTGAATTCATTGCATTCACTCACGCGCAAATACTCTTGGGAAAGGTATTAATCTGTCTCTTCCTTCCAGTTATGGGTTAAATAACAGGACAGAGTTGGTTCTATAGCCTTGGCTGGCAACCAGTCTACCGCAGAAAGCAATGGCAAACTACTGCGGGATAATCTTGTGCCCAGTCAGTCATGTCTCTTTCGAGACATGATCGCCCAAGCGTGTTTCACGTAAAGCACTTAACTGACTGACTGATTGTTTATGAATTTATAACTCAGAAAACTATGAAAACAAATTCGACACAGTATAGTTTCAATCTAACTATGTCGAAATGCATGTATCACTAAATGAGCAGATAATCAAATCTCTCGTCTTGCATCTTATATCTTAATAATGTCGTAGTGAGTTCGATCTTGACTAGATTCATCTTACCTATGACTGGAGAGGTTAAATAATGAGCACGTCTCAGGATTCGTCATTGGCGGCCACAATCTCAACAATATCCGATACGCGGATGGTACGGTGCTGATAGCCGACACGGAAAGGACAATACAGGACCTTCTAAAGAAGTTAGCAAAAGAAAGTGAAAAGAAACAGCTCAACATAGGCCTTAAGAAAACTGAATGCATGTTCATGAGCAAAAGGAGCAGACCAATATGCCGACTGCAAGTTGAAGAATCTAAAATGAAACAAGTAAAACATTCAGATACCTAGGAAGTGTTTTGACAGAGGATGGAAAATGCGATACGGAGATCCAAAGACGCATTGGCATGGCCAAAGACGCATTATAAAGCTAACTAAAGTATTGAAAACAGGAAAATCTCATTAGAAACAAAGAAAAGAGTGCGGGATTGCTACATGATGTCTGTCCTCCTGTATAGAAGTGAATGCTGGACGAGTGAAAGCAAGAATATGGAAGAGGTTACCACAGGCGGGAAGTGCGGGAAAATAAGCTGATGTAGTAGAATTGTCCGCTGCATCTGGTTGATCTAACTGTAAATATGTGGGACCTTGTTGCCAGTCTGGTTGCACGAGTAAATTCTTGTGGCTGGGGCAAACGTGACGTAAGTTTGTCGGAGCAGAAGCTATGGAAATATTTGTAGATAGACAGGGGGAAGCTACATCCTGCCGTGGAGAAAATGGCTGGAGTCAAGCCGCCAAGTCGAGACCTATAACATTGCATATCCTTCTTTGGAGCCCGTCGAGAACACTGAAATGAACAGCAGGGGCGCCTGACCAGATATGACAACAGTATCTGGAAACGGAACAATGGCTGTTTCAGGAATTGCTATACTGAGAATATATTTATTGAAGCAAATTATGTTAATCACACATTGATATTTGTTTCACAAAATTTACTATAAATTTAATAAACATTAAGTATTTAGACAACACTGTTTTTCTTGACCTTCACTCAATCGTAGTACGTTGTTTTATAAGCTTTATAAATGTTTTAGGAAATCACAGAAAGGAGACAACTTTTTTCCACATGAACTCAGAAAAAAAACATCCAAGCACACGTGTTTTAAATATTTGTGGTAGTGAATGCCCGGGTTACTCTATTTAGTGATGTAATGAATATACATACACCTTGGTTCCACTTCACAGTAATATGATTGGCTGGTGTCAACCATAAATACAGACTAAAGCTAGGACAGATATAGGTCTACGGCTATTGATTACGCCTACGTCTCAGCATACTGTATACGACTACGACGTGTACCGTCCATTACGTCTACGTGCTAGATTGTCTTACATGGTTACATTTGCCAAAACCGCTTAGCTACTTGAAATCATATACGGGACATATTATTTCTTATGTGCCATACCTGTGAGTTTGAAGAGAAGTAAGTACCATTCCTAAAATGTTGTAAGCAATAAATCTTTTTCCAAATGTATTTACTTTCCCACATATGCAATTTCTCGACACTTTCCATAGAAAATAATCCTACGAGTTACATTCATTGTTTTCCCCATTCACCCCTCTACAGCTAAGATCCGTTATGCCACATACACGGAGTCGAATCATCCTTATATCATTTGTATTTGATTAGTAAGGAGGAAGTTCCATTAGGACAAATTCTTCCCAGAATTCACTATTCTTTTTTTTAAACAGACTACCAAGAGGATGGCTCTTCGAACACTACGGTCTTAACCACTTTAAGTCTAGGGCCAACCGTCAGCTCTTATACGTTTCCTCAAAATTTGCATTTATTTATTTATATTTTTTTTATAATCATATCGCCCCAAGCAAGGCATTTTACTGCCACTGTTTTGCGGGGGGTTACACAGGAGGAAAGTTATGGGAAAGAGTGACAAGATATAGCGGTTGTCATGAAGTGGGTAAAGGAAGGATGATTGTGATCATAAAGTGAGGGGTCAATTTATATATTGATTGTAATATAAAACTGATCCCCCACATTATATTTACATAATAATTTCTTGTCTGTTGATAAGCCGTAGAAAACGAAACAATCAGTAAATGAAATACTGATTAGCTACACAGGCATGTCTTTTAGATTTATTTACATTCGCTGGAACATAAATGTAAAGAAACTACCATGACCACAATGTGAGGGATCAGTTTATATATTGATTGCTATTTAGAATTGATCCCACACTTCATATATACAAAATTTCTTGTCTGATGATAAGCTGTAGAAAAGGTATCAATGAAATACTGATTAGCTACACATGCATGTCTTTTAGATTTGTTTACATTCCCTGGAATATGAATGTATGGAATTTTGTTTTATAATCATATCGCCCCAAGTAAGGCAGTTTATTGCCAATGTGGAGGGGTTACATAGGAGGAAAGTTATGAGAAAGAGTGACAGGTTATAGGGCGTGTCAGGAAGAGAGTAAGAGAAGAATGAGAATACTGATGAGAGTAGAGTAGATGGAGAAAGAAGCATGAGAGAGAGAGAGAGAGAAAGAGAGAGAGAGAGAGGATGCAAGTTAGTGAGATAGGAGATGAGTATTGACTTTACATTTAAATTCTTGGAGATTGTAGCTGTCGGGAAAGCGAGTAAACGAAATTGCGTTTCAATTGCTAATCTTGGCTCGAGTAAATTTTTTTATAGGGGAAACCAGTGATTTAAGTGCATCGGAGAAGAAGCCGTGAAATTATTTGTAGAAGAGACACAGGGAAGCCACATTGCGCCGGTGAGAAAGTGACTGTATCTGAGCTGTCAAGTCTGGATAGATCACATTACAGATTCTCCGTTGCATTTTGTCAAGGACACCTAGGTGGATAGCAGGGACACCCAGACCAAATATTGCAGCAGTATTCAATACACGGGCAGATGATAGATTTATATATGTGCAGGATTGTTTCAGGCGGAAAAAACTCCCTGGCTCTGCAAAGGGAATCGACCTTCTTAGCAGTGGGTTTAGCTATAGATTCTATATAGTAATTCTCCTTGAAGTCTGTTGTAAGAGTTAAGCAGAGGAGGCTCTGTGTTTTGCTTTCAGGGAAACTTCACTTAACGTTCTTACAACAAACCCATATTGAGTGGTGTTTTAGTTTTGTACTGGGTTAATTTAATAAAAAGGACGGTTTTTTTGTGGTATTGAAAACCCTGAAGACTCATTCCAGTTTGTAGTCTGTCGGTACAATTGAGAAAGATGATTTTTTCTCCATTAATTTTTTATTTTTCGGATCTGCTTCCCTGTTATCATAAACACTGAATATCCTTCTAGAGGAGACAGGACTATTCTAACAAGAAGTACTCTAAGAAATAGACCCCAAATATCTAAGCACTTGGCTCATATGGGATGAACAAGATTGTTGCTTAAAAGCTATATCCACCCTTGCGCAAGATAAAGGACTCGCTTGTTAAAAGAGACGATGTACAACGATGAAAACTAGAATTAAAAAAGAAAACAGCCCCAAGCGCAAAAACATATTTTTCCTCGACTGCCCGATACCGTTGAGCCCAACTGCAGAAACACATTTTTTATGCTAAAGAAATTTGACTGTTATCAGTTCAGAACTGAAATTAGTTTCCGTTGATTTTTTTGTATAATTACATTCATAAACCAAAAGAAATTAAAAGCAAAATATACTTATTTTGTGGTGCAGTGGATATTGGCTCGGAACGAGAAATCGGGGAGCCGTGTTCGAATTCTAGTTGAGTCCATTGCCTTCACTTACGCACAAATACTGTTGAGAAAGGTATTCATCCGTCTCTTCCCTCCAGTTATGGGTTAAATAACAGGACAGATTCGATTCTATAGCCTTGGTCGGCAACCAGTCTACCGCAGAACGCAATGGCAACCTAGTGCGGGATAATCTTCTGCCCAGACATGATCGCCCAAAAAGCGTGTACCATGTATGGCACTTAACTGACTGACTGCATATATATATATATATATATATATATATAAAGAAATTAAAATTTTAAAGTATCAACGATAGCAAAGTTATAAGGAAGGTTCAGAAAATATTTTGCCGAAAGTATTAATCGAACGAAAAGCCCTAAAGCATTGTGAAATCAATGAACAAGGGAGTATGCACACTGTCGGTAACTGCCACAACAGCCTTGATGTTGAACATATGTAAATCACGTAACATATGTAAACATATGTAACATCACGACAACCAGGACTGACACCATAATACAGTAAATAAACATTGTGATGTAATAATTATTTTTGCATGACAAGGATAAAAATTCAATCGAAAATAAAGTGAACATTTAATAAGACTGGAAACGGTATCCGACCTTGTGCAGTGTTTTCAATGAAGGGCGTTTATCAAAAAAACAACATTGCGTCTGTTTTATCTTTGATTGAAGATGACAAATTAAACTTTGTATTATGTAAAATAATTTTGGCCTACACAGGGGAACTGATAACAATTTTCTGAAGCAGATGATGGGGCCGAACATGTTAATCGCGATGGTGATTATCTGTTTAGTAACCGACGACGGAAATGGAAGGACAGGAATCTCAGGATGTATAGAAAAAAACAAAAATGCTTTCCAAAAATTAAACAAATTTTGAATAAATAAAACATTTTCAACAGAAAAAAAGAAAATGTGTTGAGTTTCTATAGAATTTCTTCTTCTTCTTCTTCTTCATGTGCCGTGTCTCTTCAGGACGTAGGCGATCATAGACTTCCCCTTAGCTCTGTCTCTTGTCGCTCTCAATAATTTTTCTAATGATATCTCTTCCAAGTCACGGTCCGTCAACTATTTGCTCAGACTTAACAAGTACGTCTCGCACTTCTTCCCCCCTTTATCTTTTTCCATTTATCCGACCAGTGAGTATCAAGTTCTCCTGGTCTTCCTTCCTCATTACGTATCATAGGAACCTCATTTGTCTCATCCTGATATTTATTATCAGTTTTCTTCTCGTTTGCATCCTTTCCAACACCTCATCGTTGCACACGTGCTCGGTCGATGGTATCCTCAGCATCCTTCTGTAAATCCACATTTCTGCTGCTTCAAGCCTCTCCCTCTTCTTTGATGAGATCGTCCAACATTCACTTCCATAGAGAAGGATATATATCACATAACAATCTAGCACTCTTTTCTTTGTTTCTAATGAGATTTTCCTGTCCCTCTGTCCTCTGGTTAGCTTCTGAAATGCGTATTTGGTCATGTCAATGCGCCTTTGGACCTCAGTGTCACATTTTCCATCCTCGGTCAAATTAATTCCCAGGTATTTGAATTTTTTTACTCGTTTTATTTTAGATTCTCCAACTTGTTTTTTTTTTTGCTGATGACCATACATTCAGTTTTCTTGAGGTTTATTATAAAAAATACACAGCGAAGCAACCATATGATGGTGAGTAAGTATCTGAAGCTGAGCTGCCAGTTCAGGACTAATAATATTGCTGATTCTTCTTTGTATCTTATCAAGTTTAAATAGTAGGGGCTGCAAAAAGACCATCAAATTTTTCTGTCCCTCAGTTCTCTGGCTAGCTTCTGATATGCGTCTTTGTCCACGGCAATGCGTCTTTGGCCACGCCAATGCGTCTTTGGCCACGCCAATGCGTCTTTGGATCTACGTGTTGCATTTTCCATCATCTGTCAAAACACTTCCCAGGTATTTGAATTTTGTACTTGTTTTATTTAAGATTCTTCAACTTGCAGTTAGCATATTGGCCTCCTCTTTTTATTGATGAATATAAATTCAGTTTTCTTAAGGTTTATGCTCAGTCCTTTCTTTTTACTTTCTTTTGCTAAATTATGTAGAAGGTTCTGCATTTTACATTCCGTGTCTGCTATCACCACCGTGTCGTCCGTGTATCAGATATTGCTGAGATTATGGTCGCCAATGAGGAATCTTGGCAAGGCTTTTATTTCTCTCATGATTGCTTTTAATGCTCTGTAATTGCAGTGGAAACTGGATAATTTCCTTACAGTTGAAGTAAAGGTGTGGTTCTGAAACGGTGCCCTGCGACGAACAGGTACAGCGAAAGATGATAGCAGGTGAGGCGGAATAGTTGAAAGACAATAAAATATTTTTTTAAAATCCATATAACAAAAATAACTATAATTTTAAAATTTAAAATATTATTATGATTACTTGTAATTGCATGCAAGGGTCCCAGCATAAATAACTATAAATAATTATTGACCGATTTTATCATTGTGATAATTTATATTATATCAAGTATTAAGAATTAGGGTCCGCAATTTGGAGGAGAGAGTTATCAGTGATAATGTTATGATTTTGAATCCTTTTAACCCTCACTTTGTTTTGTTTATATTTAAATGTATTTTTTATTATGTAAAATTAGGTGATGCGCGAGCAAATTTTCATTCCGAAAATGCGACCCCAAAAAAATTATTATAGAGACTTGAATCAACAGAAAATGCGGTTCTCATAATGGATGCGAAGAATACTACGCACCGTTACTAAAAGCAACGAGAAGGTTTTAAAAAAATGGAACTAAAAGTACACATTGAGGCAGTTGCAATTTCTGGAGTAAAAGTGCTCAGAGAATTCAGTTCTCACCGAAAATATTAAGGGCATTTTTAAAAATAATTTCTCTCCAAGCAAGGCGCTAACGCCACTGATGTTCAGGGGGTTACATAAGAGAGTTGAAGTATTAGGCAGGAGGAGAGTGAAGACAAAGACGATCCAGCTACAGGGGGTGAAAGAGAAAGGGCAAGAGAATGATGAAAACACAGGTGTGAAGACAGTTGCAAAGGTAGAGAGAAAGGAAAAGAACATGATACACGAGGTGATGGAAAAAGGGCTAGAGTTAAGTGGATAAGAAATGGGAATTGACTTTGCATTTAAATTCTTGGAGATTATAGCCATCAGGAAAGTAAGTATATGGAAAGGAATTATTAGTATTATTATCTATAATTTTCCATTTTTCTCTTTTCTTTACGTTACTTTTTTTGTTTTGTCGTCAAGGCGACAAAATAATAATTTCTGAAAAAATATATTTTACAGCCTTGTGCATCTACTTTTTTCTTAAAAAGCGCGAGAAAAGAAGCTGCTGGAATAGACTTGTCTCATGCATTTGGTTGATTTAACTGTAAAAGGATGAGACCTTGTTGCCAGTCTGGTTGCCCGAATAAATTCTTGTGGGGGAGGCACCAGTGACCTAAGTTTGTCAGAGTAGAAACCATGAAAATATTTCTAGTAGAGACAAAGAGAAGCGATATACCGACGATGAGAAAGATTAGGAAGAGCGAGTAATGTATCCTACAAGTCTGGCGGAATAGATAGCAGAGAAATGAGAAACAAGAATTCTAAAAGATCACAAGTTAGAGAAACGCAGTATCGAAGGTTGTGGACAACCATGTCCGCTCACGTTCTGAAGGAACACGGTACATAAGAGAATAATAGCTACTTCATTTCTTTTTCAATATCCCTCCGAGGTAACGCATATAAATTCATAAATTGGAAATATATTAATAAATGCACCCTTGAAGAGTGAACGTTACGAAGAAACTTTACGAAGAAAGTCTTGAAAAAAAGATTGTCATGAAGTTCCTGTACAAACCCCTAATAAATTCTGCAATCCTTGTCCTCTGATAGTGACAAAGTCTTGGTACTACGTGCGTTGTGGTGCAGAGGAATTGGGCTCGGAACGAGAAATCGGGGAGCAGAGTTCGAATTCCAGTTGAATTCATTGCATTCACTTACGCGCAAATACCCTTGGGAAAGGTATTAATCCGTCTCTTCCCTCCAGCTATGGGTTAAATAACAGGACAGATTGGGTTCTATAGCCTTGGCAGTCAACCAGTCTACCGCAGAAAGCAATGATAACCCACTGTGGGATAATCTTCTGCCCAGTCATTCAGGTCTCTTTCGAGATATGACCGCCCAAGGTTGTATCACGTATAGCACTTTACTTATTGACTGAATATAATAGTTGGAAACATAATTAAAAATACTACTGCGCATAAAATAGGGGATCAGTTTTCTATTGCTATGAAGTAATAAACTGATCCCCCATTTATTAGTACTTAATAATATAATACATCTCTTCCTCCTCTAGCTATGAATCAAATTACAGGTCAGATTGGGTTCTATAGTCTTGGTCGGCAGCCAGTCTACCGCAGAAAATAATGGCAACATATTGTGGGATAATCTTCTGCCCAGTCAGTCATGTCCCTTTCGAGACATGATCGCCCAAAGTTGTATCACGTATGGCACTTAACTGATTGACTGAATATAATAGTTGGAATCATGATTCAAGCTTCTACTGGTCATAAAGCGGGGGATCGGTTTTCTATTGCTATGAAGTAATAAACTGAGCCCCCACTAATTACTATTTAATAATATCATACATCTCTTCCCCCTCTAGCTATGAGTCAAATAACAGGTCAGGTTGGGTTCCATAGCCTTGTCTGGCAACCAGTCTACCGCAGAAATCAATGACAACCTACTGCGGGATAATCTTCTGCCCAGTCAGTCATGTCTCTTTCGAGACATGATGGCTCAAACGTGTTTCACGTATGGCACTTAACTGACTGACTTGAAATATTAAAAAACTGCAAGATAATAATACCACCTTAGAATGCAGAACTGCTTTTATCTCATCTACATTCAGAAAGTACAATGTTTCCATTTGTGCTCTTTGTGAATATCGGTTTGCATGTACATCTCATTTTAAAGAGATCGGTGGTGTTTCTGTAATAGTGAAAAAGAGCATCGTCAGTCAGATTTCGGCTTTGCTATTAGATCCGTTGTTGCAAAATTATTGACCTCAATTCCGCAGGGAGTTGACGATCGCATAATGGTGCTAACGTTAGATCTTGAGATGGGATCCCAAATGACACTTGTAAATTGTTACGCGCCAACCATGTGGTGTCCTGAGCAAGAGATTGTGACCTCTTATGATAAGTTGCACTTCGTTATTTCCAAAGTTTATTTTCACTATAAACTTGATCTTTTAGGTGAGTTCAATGCCCCAGTTGGGAGGACCCATATCACATGGCCTCGTGTGATTGGCCTGCATGGGGTAGGTAAAATGAATTCAAATGGTTTACGTCTTATTTTCCCGTGTAATGAATTTAATCTTTGTAGCAGTAACACTATTTTTCAACACCGGAATGATCACAAAACAAGTTGGATACATCCTAGATCCAAGAACTGTCATCAGATTGATTATATCTATATATATAAAAGGCAATTTATATATATATATATATATATATATATATATATATATATATAAAGGCAAGATGTTTGCGTGTGTATCTGTCTGTTTGTAAGTCCTTTATACAAATCCACAATTTTTATCCGATGCTCAACAACCTTCACAGAAATATTCTTTAAGCTTCCGGTCAGGCCATGGGCTACGGAGCCTACTGCAGACTGCGTCTTGCGGCCCATCTACCCGCAAAATGCAACCCTCCCGAACATACTGAACCCACAATAAACAGAAGAAATCGCGGAATTGGATTTTTGAAGCTATATATTACAAACGCTATCCTGATTATATATATATATATATATATATATATATATATATATATATATATATATATATATTTTAATTCAGATACTTCAATCCAAGGGAAAAAAGCAGGAAGGTAAATTCAAAAAAACCCGATCCTAATTAATATTAAAAATGTATTTTAATATTAAAAAATGATACAGGAAGAGAGCTCCATGTAATAAAATATTACAGAGCAAATATATATTACAAAAAGATTAATTCAAAGATGTTGAATGTAATAAATTTTTTTTTTTTTTTTTACCTAGTGTTGTCTTTATTTAGTTTAATTTCAAATAACCTAATTTTTTTTAAAAATAATAATATTTTTATTTTAAATCCTATATCTTTTTATTCCCTTTTATTAATAATTATGCCTTTTTAAGTAAAGGCCTTTTTCTAATACTTCAACGTTTTGGGGAAATTAGGTTTTTGAATTTGTCCAGCGTCTGTAATATTTAAAAATTTTTTTTTCTTTAGTTTCTTTCTTTTTCCCTCCCTTCCTTCTTTTATCTCTCTTACCACCTTTTTTCCGTGTTGCTTAAACTTACGTCGATTTAACACGGCTGTCTGTTAATTTTTAGTTACATTCTCCCTTTTTTTTGCGAACCCAGACGATGTCAATTTTTTTTTTCTTTTCTTATTTATTTGATTTTATTCTATCTTTTTCTTTTTCTTTTTCGTTTTCTTTTTCTTTTTCTTTCCCTTTATTTTTATTTTTATTTTATTTTATTATTTATTTTTTAATTTCTTTGCAATCTATTTAAAAAGGAAAAGTAGACTAATTTTTCTCCAGTTTCTGAAAGGTTTTTTCTGTTGCTGAGGTGATGTGTCGTACCCCGTGGGGATCTTCATATCGAAATGGCCATTCAACATCTTTGAATTAATCCTTTTTTAATATATATATATATATATATATATATATATATATATATATACAGAGAGAGAGAGAGAGAGAGAGAGAGAGAGAGAGCGAAACGTGTTGATAAATTTCAACATACAAGTATAATAATAATTTTCCAGTTAATCCTAATAATTATTTTGTTAATCCTTTTTTCATTAGATCTGCGAAGCCAAGGAGCCTTGCGGCTTCCCGGGACAATAGGGTCTCTAGTGAACTAGCGGCCCCCAGCAATTGCGGGGTCCGCGGGGGCCCTAAGCACGGCCATGGATATATCGAGACATGGACAACGAATCGAGAACAGTCTAACAGTTAGATTAAATAAAGTGTTCAGTTTGAAATTCCTAGGATCCAAAAGCAACTAAAAAAGGACAGTCGTAGGGCACAAGGATGAGGACAATATTCTGAGAGTAAATAATGTAAACTTCGCGTCCCAGAAAATTGCGCAGAAATTGTGGTCATGCCTTTTTATTTCTTTTTCAAAAGCTAACCTATGGGATTTGCACAAGCTACTTCTATTATGTTATGTACAGAAGGCGATGTGAAACGAAATCGATACACCAATATCAAGATCACAATTTCAGCCCTTTTGTCGTGGTTCTTGCTGCAGAATTTGCTCTAATTTGGTAAAATTATAATTTTTAGTCTCAAACATTAGTAGATCTTCTGAGACTACTCATTTTCCCGATATCGGAAACCGATAACGCCGATATTTTATCGAATCTAATCAAAAATCGATATTTAACCATCAATATGGCTCATTTTCTCCAATTTTACTCCCGATGGGTACGATAAGTTTTCATGGATTTAGTTTTTCCTTAGATGATTTATTTGACTTCGATATTGGAAATCGATACCCCGAAATCCTATCGGGTCTGATCAAAATCAGGTTTTCAGCCCTTTTATTTTGGTTTTTGCTTCCGTTTTCGCTATAATTGTAGTTTTTAGTCATAACAACCTACGTTTTACGTGCCAACGTCCAAAGAGTCTGAGCTCCAGGACTATGGATTAGTTTTAAAGCTTTCATTACACCAGAAAAACACCAGGTTGTGCATCTAGTAATGACTAAGACGCGAGACATGTCTGGTTTTCACATCACCTGATTTTTTACAGCACAATATGTCTTTCAGATTACTCTCTACTCCGAAGAAGAATCTCTGTTCAAATCTCACATAAAAGACATTTGGCTGACTCAAATATGTCCAAGTGAATCAATATCCAGACTTTAAAGAATGAATGTAAGAGAAATGAGTTTTCTGTGGCACTCGATTTCAGTTTGGATTCTGTTGAAATTAATTATAGTGGAGAAAAATCATGGAAGTCTCTAAAATATATTATTTCCTCATCATCGTCCTCGGTCTCCTGAAAAGGAAGCACCAAGACTGGCTCGGCAAAAAATAACACTGAGATCGAGATCATGATCAATGAGATGTATATAGATGTATATAGATGTCTATAGAGCATATATAGGCTTAATGATAAATCACCCCCTGTTAAAAAAAGATTGCTTACAGAATGTGCAAGAAATTGGTACAAAAGTCTCTAAGACAAATGAAAGATTTCTGATGTTCTTCTAAAGCTTCTGAAATCCAGGATGCTGTCTACAGGAAAGATGCAAAAGCATTCTATGATGTTGGTTGGTTGGTTGGTTCATTTAACCAGCATATCAACCTTCATTAGGTCATTTAATGCTAAAAATCGTTTTGATTTGTTTTATTTAGTTTATTTGTTTTATTGTTTTTGTTTGTTTATATTTTTTTTAAAAACGTTTTGTTAGTAAAGATTTTTATTAAAAAAAAGTTTTGTTGGTAACGTTTTTATTCAAAATAATTTTGTTGGTAACGTTTTTTATTCAAAAATGTTTTGTTGGTAACGTTTTTTATTAAAAAAGTTTGGTTGGTAACATTTTTCATTCAAAAAACTTTTGTTGGTAAATACTTTCATAGCATTTTGACCCCAGTTTGGGGGTCAACTATTTACCTATAGCTGGGACTCTAACAGGTGCTACCACTCCGGGTCAGGGTGGACCTGGGAACAACAGCATTTAAGAGGTGGCTCCATGCTCCTCACAACCTCCCAAGCAGGGGCCTTGCTATCACTCTGGGTCAAGGTGGACCTGGGAACAACTGTAATTAAGAGGTGGTTCCATGCTCCTCACAACCTCCTAAGCAGGGGCCTTGCTGCCGGATGCACTTTACAGTCATACCCAGGACCATTCTATGATGTTCTAATTCATGTGTATGATCCTAAACTGTGAAGAACATCTAATATTCTGTCCTTTGATGGAAACACCTTACACACAGATAAAGTTAAAATATTACGTCGTTGAAAAGAGCTTTTTGAGCGTGTCCTTAACAATAATTCAGTAGTTGATAGCGATGTTATAAATTCCATTCTACAAAGATCAAGACTTTCTTATTTGCCAAGAGGCTCAGGACGCCATTATAAAGTAGTAAGGCGCCTAGAAATGATGAAATACCTTGAAAAGTCTATAAATACGGCAAACAAAAGCTAGTCAAGAAGCTTCTTGAGCTATTTTTAATTTTTTTTTTGAAAGCATAAGGTGTCCCTCAGTAGACAACAACAAAACATTTTTGACAACTGTCGAGGCATTTCCTTAATGTGGATAGCAGAAAATATTCTTGCTTGCATTATACTCAACAGAATAATCACCTAATTTGTTAGTGACATATATCCATAGCCCCACTGTGGATTTCTCACTGGCCGTGGAACTGATGACATGATTTTTTCATTGAGAAAGGTCGCTAATATATCAAGAGCTGTACATGATATTTGTTGATACTGTCAATAGAAATGTGTTTTGGAATATTCTAAAGAAGCTGGCTATAATAAACAACATGCTGAACATCATTATTTTATTTTCATTAAGGAATGAGAGTTTCCGTCCTTTCTAAAGGTCAGTCACCGGTTCTATTTGATGGTACAAACTGGTTTTTGCGATGGCACCAGTTCTGTTTGTCTTGCAATTTTCCGTTATGCTGACATACGCCGATTGAGACCTCAAAAAAGGTTTCAGTTTGAGTTCTGGACAGTTGGTGGCTGATATAATCACCAGCAATTTAATACAAAAACAAAAACCAGGGTAGCTTAGATTTTAGTTCTGCACTTATTGCAGCATAATAGCAGAAAACCTAAGACTAAATTGGTCACCTCTCTATCGTGAGCAATGCGTTTGGATTGACTATAAGTATTAAGAAAAATTATGTTTTCCTTCAGCCAAAACAAACTCATATTCAGACCAATGGTGAGGAACTGCAAAATCGCATGTAGAAATCTTCTAACTTTTCACATAAAAATGTCAAGTATGTGAAGTCATTTGAATATTTGGCAAGTAGTGAACAATAGTTAATCTTTTGATGACGAAATTATCAACAAAATCTCTAAGACTCAGGGTGCTTTGACAAACATCGTCATCGTCTATGGAATGGAAAGGGGTTATCAATTAAGACAAAGGTAAGTGCATACAGAGCCGTTGTTTTCACAACCTTACTTTATAGATCTGAGTCCTGGACGCCATACAGAGCGCCCATTGAGAAACTTGATGTGTTTCACAAGCGCTGCCTCCGTACAGTCTGCGGTTACACTCCCAAAGATCATATTTCCAAAACAGATCTTTTCACAAAAACTGTGATTGGTGGAATTGAACCTTTTTTTATTCAGTCACAGTTAAGATGGGTTGGCCACGTTGTTCAAATGGAAAAGAGTAGAATATCAAAAATTCTGATGTACAGGCAATTTGCTTGATTGGGGCTCGAAACGTTGGAAGGTTTCTGCTTCGTTATAAAGACAAACTGTTGTACAATCTCAGAGCAACTAACATAGCAGTTGACTCCTTCGAATTGTCTTCTTTTGATCGAATGGAATGAAGGTCAATTTGTTTTTGTGATTTCGCAAGTTTTGAACAGAATCGCCTCCAACATCTTGATGCACTCCGTTTAGGAATGAAAACACGATTATTCATGCCGGTTTCTCCATTAGTGGCGACGATCAATTGCCCAATTTGTCATTTGTTCTGCAAATCCAAAACCCTTTTGAAGGCTTACATATCTCTCTCGCTCTCTCTCTCTCTCTCTCTCTCTATATATATATATAGAGAGAGAGAGAGAGAGAGAGAGAGAGAACTAGTAGTAAAAACTACCAATGGTGCACCAAAATAGAAAAAGTGCTCCATACCACGCCAGATTGCAAAGCTTAATATATCAACATTTTATGATATATATATCTCAACCTTACTTTATGGATCTGAGTCTTGGACGCCATACAGAGCGCCCATTGAGAAACTTGATGTGTTTCACAAGCGCTGCCTCCGTACAATCTGCGGTTACACTCTCAATTATATTTCCAAAACAGACCTTTTCACAAAAACTGGCATTAGCAAAATTGAATCATTCACAGTTAAGATGGGTTGGCCACGTTGTTCAAATGGGAGATAGTAAACTGCCAAAAATTATGGTGTACAGGCAATTGCTTGAGGCTTGAAACGATGGAAGGCCTCTGGTCAACTTGTCATCGTGGCATTAGAAGTTTTGAACAGAATCGCCTTCAGCAACTTGATGCACTCCGTTTGAGATTAAAACTTCATCTTTTATGTCAATTTCGTTTAAGTGCCCAGTTTGTCATTTATTGTGCATATTCAAGATGGTCAGAAAGCCTACACACGTCATAAACTGTTTGATGTAAACAGCTTCTAGAATTTTAAGTTATCGTTTATTATTTTCTTGTCTAAGTATATATGTTTAAACAGTTTAAACCTAGCCTAAATAAAATAAATTTCGACACCTCCACTAACATACTTCAATGCCTATAATCGACGGGAGAGGTCATAGTTATTATACTTACCCACTACACCCATAGTAATAGCAGTTCCCAGACAAATCCCCTCATGCCACTTTACTCTCATTTGACCAAAACCCCACTACCATCATTCCTTCTCGGCCTGCGGCCATGTGCGACGCAAAAAAATGGACTTGTTTAATTTTCTCTGTCTAACACCACTCTGTTATTAATTTAAATGTTCTATGTTCACTGTATATTAAATGTTCATCCTTTGATAATGGCTTATGTAAGCCGAAAGGTCAGACCTGATAAAAAACTCAACAGTTATTGCGATTTCTTGTCGTCTTTTCATGACAACACTATTAAGCTAATCAGATCATACGAAAGGATCTTACACAAAATAAATAGACAGAACTTGTCTATATTATTCAATGAAAACTGTATTAATATATATATATATATATATATATATATATATATATATATGGAAAATCCTAGAAAAAACTAGAACTTGCAACTCACTTAATGAGATCTGCCCGTTATGTCTAAATGAAAAACTACACATTCTCCAGTACCCTAACAGCAACGATTTACTAAACCGTAGAGACGAATTAGCAGTAATATGGAAACATTGCAAATATTTCTCGCTAAAATTTAGTGAACAAAAAAAACCCAACCAGAACCCCCCCCCAAAGAAAACAAACCCTATACAATACCAACAAAAAATAATGCAGTTGCAACAGAATAGTAGATAAATAAATAAAAAAAATATACTTTATATTTATAAAATATGTTGTATAAAGGATAGATTTTATAAAAGAAATATATTTCTTAAATATTATAAAATATTAAATTTTATAATATTATAAAATAGCTTAATATTATGGAATATTATAAAATATTTTTTTCTGAAAGAATAATTTTTATAAAAAATATATTTTATAAAAAACCAAAAAATAAAAAAACAAAAAAAGCACACACCCCAATACAAAATAACATACATTAAATTAAGGAAAAACCAACCCCAAAACAAAACAACACCTACCAACCCCTAAACCAAACAACCTAGGCGCCAGCACCACCAGCTCTTTCAAGATTAATAGATTAACCTATCATGAACTCTGCCAAAAACAAACACTTAACCCTAAGACCAGTAAAAAGGTCAACGGAACTCAAAATACAGACCAACCCCTCTTACACCAACAAATAACAAATCCAACACAAATAAACGGTATTTTCAACTGGATAATTCTCATTTCTAAAAAAATCACCTGAGGATGAAACCAAAACATAATGGGCTGGCTTCGAAACATGAGAATTTTTTGTGTAGTGATACTATGAATTTAAAAACATTGTAACAACCATTACAGTATAACGCTCTACATTTGTATCGAGCACTCTTTATAAAAGTAAATGCATGAACAAAAAGGTAAATAAACCTACGAGTTCAACAACTTAGTTACATATATATATATATATATATATATATATATATATATATATATATATATATATATACTAGCAGTATAGCCCGGCGTTGCTCGGGTGTAATGAAACCTTTAAAACTAATCCATGGCTCTGGAGCTCAGACTCTTTGGATGTTGACACGAAAGACTAAAAAGCAATAATTTTTTCCAGTTAAAGCAAAACCGTAGACTGAAAGAAAAATCTTTTATGAGGCATCAAAATAAAGTTTAAATTCACTCCTGTTCTAAATCTTTTGCACTCTACCGGTGTATGCAAAAGTATTAGGACAGGGGGTGATTTTCCTAAAAACCTCACTGAAATTCAAATAAAGGGTGAAATGTCAAAATTTTGTAAGAATTATTTAACTAAAAAGGAAAAGGAATGAAAGCTTCGGAATTTGAATTAGCCCCCACAGAGCCCTGATCTCAATGCTATTGAACATCTATGGGATATTTTGGATAAAAAATTGACAAATCTAATGTTACTTTGCAAGACACACTTTGGGAACAAATACAAGCTGCTGGGCAGGAGATACCATTAGATACATTGAAGAAGCTTGTGATGACAGAATGAAGGCTGTGATTAAAGCAAAAGCCTAGTTTACTAAATATTAATTTTTTTTGTAACAAGTATTTTGTTTTTGGTTGAGGAATTTGTTTGAGTAAATCAAATAAAATTACTTTAATTAAATTGTTTATAGTCTGTCAATATGCCTCATAAACGATAAAATAGTTATGGTCCTAATACTTTTGCACAGTAATGTGTATGTGAGTCTGTTCGTGTGTGTGTGAGGATATATATATATATATATATATATATATATTAAAAGAAAATTTTGCAATAGAGAGTTTGCTATTTTAGATAAATTTCGTCGATTATACGACGCGATCGGAAGGATGCTTTATTCTACAATAAGAAATAATGTTTGTGGGGAATGAATTTGGCCTTCAGATGACACTTCTTGTATATATAGCATTATGTACTGTGTAAATATTCAACGGGGTTCTCATTTTTAAAGTTGATATTTTTATCCGCCTACACCACACAAATTGTACATATGTGACCAGTTAGAACTTCATAGTGTCTTTACAGTATTATGGTGTTTGTAGTAAGAGTAGTAAGTAAGAATGTGGTGTTTTGATGAAAGGAATATTGTATAGTTTGATTTGTCAGTGGTTGTGGTTAGCAAAGTTTAAAGAAGACATACGAAGACCTTCTTCTTCTATGTGCTATGTCTCTTCAGGACGTAAACGATCATAGCTTTCTACGTTTCCCTATCACGAGTGGCTCTGAGCACGCCTTCTCCTGTTACACCATGCAATACTCGTTCCGTCATCCACCTGATTAGGTCCTTCAAATATGTTATCCGCTGCTTTTCTCTGTCTCTCCTTCCCTCTATATGGCCTGTTAGTATCAGGTTCTCCAAGCCCTCTTTCCTCATTGTGTGTCCCAGGAACTTCCGCTGTCTCATCCTGATGCTCAGTATTAATTTCCTTTTTGTTTCCATCATTTCCAAGACCTCATCATTGCTCACATGCTCGATCCATGAGATTCGCAGCATCCTTTTGTAGAACCACATTTCAGTTGCTTCGTTTTTCCTTCATCTTTGATGATATTGTCCAGCATTCACTGCCATATTGAAGGACGGACATCACGTAGCAATCCAGTATCCTTTTCCTAGTTTCTAGCGAAATTGTCCTGTTTCTTAATACCTTACTCAACTTCGGGAATGCTTTCTTCGCCATGCATTCCATATTCAACTTTTGACTTTGTGCCACAATTGTGAATATTCTTACAAAATTAATATGTTGAACTGAGGATTGTTTTTAAGGATGAGACAAATGGCCACCGTTGGGTGTTGACTTCAATGTCCACATTTATTTTTACATACGCTCTATACATAAGTTTCAGCACTTTAACTCATAGACCTAGTATACCTTGAAATTATATTTTTATCATACAATTTTATATATATATATATATATATATATATATATATATATATATATATATATACTAGCAGTATAGCCCGGCGTTGCTCGGGTGTAATGAAAGCTTTTATATGTATATTATCGATTTTCTGCACTATTTGTAAGAACTGCAACCTTGAAACTTCTGAATATCGTTTCTCATGTCTTTGTCTATCAAATTTGATTAAAATCGGACCACTCCTTCTATAACCCGAATTTTTCGATTATCAATTTTTGATATTTATGGAGCGTACCCCGACACAAAACCTAGCTAAGAACACTCGCAGACACTTATAGTACAACTGTGTAAATTTTCAAGAAAATAGATTCAGCCGTTTCGGAGTTTATAGGTAACGCACACACACACACACACACACACACACACACACACACACACACACACACACACAGAGTTCCATTTATAAATAAGTTTAGATCTAGATATGTGTGTGTGTGTGTGTGTGTGTGTGTGTGTGCATGTACATGCGTATGTATGTAGAAAGGAGGATCAAAAATTCCATAGCTTAATGGTATGTCACTTACTGAATAGTCTTTCTGGCTTGCACTGTAACATGATCACTCTAAGTGTTTAATATTCACCACGGAATTAAGTGCATTGACAATGAAAAAGTTCATTTTGAAAAAATGAATATTTACGTAAAATAAATATTTTATTATTTACATGTGTACATTATTATGCACCGATTTACCTATAAAACACTCTCATATAGATAGATACACACATATATTCATATGTATATACGAAATTAAAATTATATATATATATATATATATATATATATATATATATATATATATTTATAATTAAATGTATTATAAATTCAGGTATTCTTTCTATACACATGTCTCTTATTCTTTCTATACTTCCTCTTTCATGTGTACATATTTTTCTGTCTCTTCCTTGTTCGCTTATATTAGGATTCATAATGGATTTTTATTAAAGGCAGTCGTGATGTAAAATTTCTTTTAAAATAAATAATGCATTATTAAAAAACGAAGAAGATTTATAAGGGAAGCCCAAAAAGGAAAAAAAAATAATTAAAAAATTCTTCACCAGGAGAGCACAATATTTTTCATTTTTTTTTTTTGGTAAAAATTTCTCCTAATTTTTAATTTTTTAAAAAATTTATATTTATTTATTTTTGCTTAAATATATAATTACAAGATTTTTAGAAACGAAATAGATGAATCATGTAAATATGTATTTGAAATAAAATTTAAAAAAATAAAAAATTAATGATAATGAGATGAGGAGAAAGGAGGCAATGGCGGAAGGCGTGGGTGACTGGATAATATTAAATTGGAAAGGAAAAGAGGAATGTTAGCAATTTTGAACGAACTGGAGAAAGAAGTAAAAAAAAGAAATCAAGAAAACGAAAAGAAATAATATATAAAACGAGAAGAGTTAACAAAATGAAATAACTTAAAATTTCTTAAATAATGCTAATAAAAATTATGTTTATGTCTTTCTGCTCATACCGATGATGATGACGATGACTCTTTCATAATAGTGATGATGATAGTGATAATTAGTAAGATCATAAAAATAAGGGTGATAATAATAATTTTTGACGAATGTCGATGTTTTTCTTTAAATATATTTTTAAGAAAAAAGTAGATGCACAAGGTGGTAAAATATATTTTTTCAGAAATTATTATTTTTCAGAAATTATTATTTTTCAGAAATTATTATTTTGTCGCCTTGACGACAAAACAAAAAAAAGTAACGTAAAGAAAAGAGAAAAATGGAAAATTATACATAATAAAAATAATAATTATTATAAAAATTGAACGTGAAAAGAGTGGAGGGGAAGTGAAAAGTTCTTTGTCAAAACAAAAGAAGAATGAAAATGAATAATGAAAAGAAAGAAAAAAAGAAAGAAAGAAAGAAAGAAAGAGTAAAAGAAACAATTAATATAAAGAAGTGTGAAAATTAGAAGGCCGAATAAAATTAAAAAGAAAATATGGAGAATAATGAAAATTAGAAAAAAATGAAAATGAAAATGTAAACAAAAAGAAAAAAAAGAAGAATGAAAATGAAAATAGAAGAAAGAGAACAAAACAAAAGAAAAAAATTAAAAGAAGGAAGTAAGAAATTAAATTGCAAAGAAAAAGAACAAAGATAACTAGAAAGAAAATACAAAGAAAGAAATTTGAATCTAAAATCAAAATGAAAAAAGAAAAATGTAAGAAGGAGAGGTAGAAGAAACCTAAAAAGAGAAAATAAATAAAATTTAGAAAGATAAACAACAATGGAGGAAAAACAAAGAGTAAAGAATTAGAAAAAAAGGAACAAGGAAGAAAATGAAACAAAAACGAGAAGAAAGATAAACAAAAAAAAAAAAATTAAGAGAACAGAGATAAAGAAACAGGAATTTAAATGATTTTCATAAGAAAGTAAGTAGAGAAAGAAACAAAAAACATCAGAAAGCGAAGAAGAAAATGAAAGAGAAGGAATGAATAAATAGCGAGCAAAGAAGATCGAATAATGAAGAAAAAGCCGTGAAAAAAGAGAAATATGGATAAAAGTTAAAGACATAAAGAAAAAAAAGTGCGTAATAGAAAAAAAAAAGCAATTAGAGAGAAAACATTAAGGAAAAAGAACAGTAGAAAGAGTGAAAATAAAAAATGAAAAAAGAAAAGAAAGAAAAATAGAAATTATCAACAGTAAAAAAGATGAAAGAAAGCAACAAAAAGTAAAAGAAAATAAAGAAAATGAATGAAAACTAGAGAAATGAATACTGAATTCAATGTAGATGAAAAAGAAATAAATGAAAAAAAATGAATATAGTAAGAAGGAAAGAATGAATGAACCAATGAAGAAAAATATAAGAAAACGAAAGTAATCATGTATGAAAAGGGAATTGAGAAAGAAAACAATGAAAAGAAAGAGAGAAATGAGAGGAAAGCGAGGAAGAACGTAATAAAACGAATGGAGAAATAAAGAAAAAAAACGATGAAGAAAAAATGAAAAAAAAATGAGAGAAATGAAGAAGAACAAAGCCATAAAGAAAGAATTGAAAAGAAAGAGAGAAATGAAGAGAAAAGCAATAAAAATAAAGAAGGAGAAAAAGTAGAAGAAAGCGATAAAGAAAGTAATGAAAGCTAGAAATGAAAAAAAAAAAGAAGAAAACAAAGCAATAAAGAAGGGGGTGGAAGAAAAGAGATGAAGAAGAAAAAGAAGAAGAAGGAAGCGATAAAGAAGAAAATGAAAGAGAGAAATGAAGAAGAGGAAAAAGAAGAAAAAGAAGAAGGATGCGACAAAGAAGAGAATGAAAGAGCGAAATGAAGAAGAAAAAGAAAAAGGAAGCGTAAAAAAAGGAAATGAAAGCGAAAAATAAAGAAGTAAAAAGAAGAATAAAGCGATAAAGAAGGGAATGAAAGAGAGAAATGAAGAAAAGAAAGAAGAAGACAAAAAAGAAAAAGAAGGAAGCGATAAAAACAGAATGAAAGAGAGAAATTAAGAAGAGGAAAAAGAAAAAAAGAAGACGGAAGCAATAAAGAAGGGGATGAAATTGAGAAATGAAGAAGAGGAAAACGAAGAATAAAAAAGAAAAAAGAAAAGGAAGCGATAAAGAAGGGAATGAAAAAGAGAAATGAAGAAGAAGAAAATAAGAAGGAAGCGATAAATAAGGAAATGAAAGAGAAAAACGAAAAAATAATAAAAAGAAAAAAGCGATAATGAAGGGAATGAAAAAGAGAACTGAAGAAGAAGAATAAAAGGAAGAAGGGAGCGATAACGAAGGAAATAAAAAATAAAGTAAGAAAAGGAAAATGCAGAAAGGAAAAAAAGAGGGAGAAAATCAAAGAAGAAAAAAGAAAGAAATTCAAAGATGCAAGAAAGAAAACTGAAAAAAGAAAATAATTAAAAAAGAGAAACAGAAATGAAAAAAACGATGAACGAGCGACTGGGGAGAAATTGAATAAAATTCAAAATAAAATGAAAGAAAAGAATAATTCCTCAAACGGGAATCAAGCAGAGACAGGACTGGGTTTGGTAGTTGGTGATAGGCATTGGACTCTAGGTGTTATAGAAGCTGGAGTGTGATGGATGCGATCTAGCTGTCGTCAAAAGGGGGAAAAATAGCGCCAGTAGGGGAGGCGGGCATTGCGTCAGCAAGAAAAATGGAAGACCAGAGAAGAAGAGAAACGGAGAGCGAAGTAACGAATGCACGGTAATTCCATGTAATCATATCCGATCAACGACATATTCAAAGATGCGTAAGCGTATTTATAGATACACTAAATTAATACATATAATAGGCCCCTCTTGATGAAAAGTTCTCAGCCCGACCCACTTCACGAATTCTGGCCAAATAAGAAAACATCAGATTTATGAGTGAAAAGGTTTCATTGCCGTTCCAAGAACGTCACACACACACACACACACACACACACACATACACACACACACACTTTTTTAAAAAATAAAACTATAATTTTAAGGGATGCTATATTTATGGGTTCAAGTCCTCAATATCATCGATTTGTATAATAGAATAAGTGTGGCACAAGGTCAAAAGTGTGGATAGGGAATGCTACGCTAATGAGTTAAAGAGCAGAATCTCATGGATAGAGAGTTCGTAAATATAAAAGTGGACATTGAAGTCAACACCATTTGGTGGCAATCTGTCTCATCCTTCAAAACAATCCTGAAACCGTAATATTTATCTAAAGTTATTTATAAAAGGAACTTTGTCTCTGTGTACGTGTGTGTGTGTGTCTGTCTGTGTGCGTGTGTCCGTTACCTATAGACTCCGAAACGGCTGAACCGATTTTCTTGAAAATTTACACAGTTGTACTATAAGCGTCTGCGAGAGTTCTTAGCTAGGTTTTGTGTCGCGGTACTTCCGATAAATATCGAAAATCGATAATCGGAAAAATCGGATTATAGATGGAGTAGTCCGATTTTAATCAAATTTGATACACTCATAGACAAAGACATAAGAAACGATATTCAGAAGTTTCAAGGTTGTAGTTCTTACAATAGTGCAGAAAATCGATAATATATATATATATAAGGCAAGATGTTAGTGTGTGTGTCTGTTTGTCTGTATATCCTTTATACAAATCCACAATTTTTATCCGATTCTCACAAAACTTCACACAGATATTATTTAGGCTGTGTCTGATAGAAAACGTATGACACAAGGACCATGGATTAGTTTTAAAGCTTTGGTGACATCCGAGCAACACAGGGCTATACTGCTAGTTTTTGAATAAATAGAAAAAGTGTGGCACAAAGTCAATGAGGAATGGTGGTCTTCATCTGCCTTCTTGAAACTTAACTAACCTTAATCACTGACCCAAACAAAATATATAATATTCCTTACATCAAAACACCACAGTCTGACTTACCATTATTACTACAAAGATTATTATACTTAAAAGACATTATGAGATCCTAACCGGTTTTAAAAGACATTATGAGATCCTAACCGGTTTTAAAAGACATTATGAGATCCTAACCGGTTTTAAAAGACATTATGAGATCCTAACCGGTTTTAAAAGACATTATGAGATCCTAACCGGTTTTAAAAGACATTATGAGATCCTAACCTGTTTTAAAAGACATTATGAGATCCTAACCGGTTTTATATGTACAATTTGTTTGGTGTGAGTGGGTAGAAATAACAACTTTGAAAAATGAAAACTCAGATGAATATTTACACTATGCATGGTAATTGAGCACCCATAGCTCAGAGGTAGTAATCGCCGACTGACGTCAATTCGGTCGGGATTCAATCTTAGCTGAAAAAGCAACCGGATGTCTAACCGTACTGATGACCTGTGATACAGCGAAACAGATCTGTCTGTGGATGACTATATATATATATATATATATATATATCAGCATGCAGTGTGGGTATAGAAGAATCTAAAGGAGTATCTTGTACATACAGTGGTAGGATACCTCTCTAACGGAGCTCTAAATATATATGTATATAGATATATAGAGAGCAAATATAAGAAAAATTAAGGCAGACTCTTTATTTCATGGTAAATCGGAAATATGGACTTATTTCGGGCGAACCGTCATTAGCTTCCGTCTTTATTTTACAAATGATTTCACACGATTTGTAAAATAAGGAGGGAAGCTGATGATGGTTCACCTGAAATAGGCCACACTTCCGATTTACCATGAAATAACGTGTCTGCTTTAATTTCTCTCTCATATATATATATATATATATATATATATATAAGAAGTTAAACAAAATGATGTTAGTAATCCTTAATTGTGGCCGAAATATCAATCAGCTGAACGAAATTTGTGCGGGATTTGGATAAATGAAAATACAGTTATTCAACCAACTCTGCACACAATTTCACACTCATTCAGACACGACAACAGATACGAAAAACACACTCGAAAAACAAAAAGTGTCTCGCATAATCCAGAGATTAGAATTAAACTAAATAAAAAAGGACAAAAATAAAAGGGGGTTCAATGAGCATACATTCCTTAGTTATATTAACTTGGCTTAAAATCTGAAACCAAAACCTAAACTAACCTATTTGGGGCAGATTTTTCTATGTTTAATTGTAGGCTTCTTAATATCCTGATGCCTAACAGACATCAAAATGCCACTCTAAGTCGGCTCTTTCACGCTATAGATATGCGAAAAACTCACCCATTTTTTGCCAAATTCTGTATATTAAACTTTATTTTGATTTTAATCTGTACAGAATATTTTTGTATCTAAGCAGTGTTTTTATAATTAATCTAAATTTGTATATTTAATCTTAATTTTGGATTTAGGAAATCGATTTTTCTTATTAAATTTTAAATCTTAATTAGATCAGTTTGGAAACCGAGTTTTTCTATTACATTTTTAATTTTTAATTTCTTTTTTTATACTTGGTTATTTGTGCGTGGGATGTTGGCGGGGGTTAGTGATAAAGGAACAATTCCTGTGGATTGACCGTTAGAATTTTGAAGAAAGTGGTGTGGGTAGTGAATATGGTTGATTAATGATTGTCTTTGAGTTCTCTAGACAGATTTAACATTAGCAGCTAGAATGTAAGTTTTTGTTATCTTGTGACGAGACTATATCTTTTAGGATTTCTTAGAGGAACCGGTTAGGGGTAGGGTGCTTATTCTATACAGAATATTTTTTGTATTTAAACAGAGTTTTTATGATTAATCTAAATTTGTATATTTAATCTTAATTTTGGATTTAGGAAATCGATTTTTCTATTAAATTTTAAATTTTAATTAGATCACAGTTTGGAAACCGATTTAATTTTAAATTTTAATTAGATCACAGTTTGGAAACCGATTTAATTTTAAATTTTAATTAGATCACAGTTTGGAAACATATTTTTTTCTATTAAATTTTAAACTTTAATTAGATCCCCGTTTTTTTTTTGTTTTTTTTAATCATCTCACCCCAAGCAAGGCATTACTGCCACTATTGCGCATGGGGCTACATAGGGGAAGGTAAAGAGAAAGAGTGGTTACACATAGGGAATGTCAGGAGGAAGGTGACAGATGAGTAAGAATAGCGAGGGTGAGGATTAGGCAGATGGGAAGAGTGCTTGATAGAATGAGAGCAGGTTAGTGTGTTAGGAGGTGTCTATTGACCTTACATATAAACTCCTGGAGATTGTAGCCGTCGAGGAATCGTTTGGAAGAGAATTCCACAGTCGGGAAGTGCGAGGAAAGAAACTGTTGGAGTAGAAGTTACGGCTGCATTTTATCGGTTTCACTGTAAAAGGGTGGGATCTAGTTGCTAATCTAGTATCTCGTGCAAATTCGTATTTAGGGGGCACCAGTGATCTAAGTTCATCGGAGCAGAAGCCGTGAAAGTATTTATAGAAGAGACACAGGGAAGCCACGTCGCGCCGGTGGGAGAGAGACTGCAGGCGGTCTGCCAAGTCGGTATCTATCACATTACAGACCCTCCTCTGAACCTTATCGAGAAGCCCGAGGAGAACAGCAGGGGCACCGACCAGATATGGCAGCAGTATTCAATGCACGGGCGGATGGTAGATTTATAAATGTGCAGGATAGATTCAGACGGAAAAAACTTCCGGGCTCTACACAGAGAACCGACTTTCATAGCAGCGGATTTAGCAATGGATTCGATATAGTCATTCCAATTGAGGCCCGCTGAAAGTGTGAGACCAAGGAGGCGTAGTGTTTTACTCTCTGGGAGGCAAGCCTGGTCCATGCTAATGGGAGGTAGGTGAGATTGTCGATGATGGTTAATTGAGAGTAGCTTCGTTTTAGAAGCATTAAAATTTACTAGCCATTTCTTACCCCAGTCCAATATGGATTGGAGGTCTTTTTCAATCTCGGCTGCGAGGTTAGCTTTGACGCCTACACCAGATTTTGTTGGAGGCGAGAGTAAACTGTGGTGTCATCGGCGTACAAACCTATTTGGGCTCTTATGGAATCAGGGAGATCATTAATATATATCAGGAAGAGTGTAGGTCCTAAGATGGAGCCTTGGGGAACACCTGCGTTTGCATGGTAGTTCTGAGAAGCATGTCCGTTTAATACCACCTTCATTGTGCGGTTAGAGAGGAATGACTGGATTAGTTCAAACAAATGTCCAGTTATACCATAGCTCCGCAGTTGCCATAGATGGCCAGTATGCCAAACTCTCTCGAACGCCTTAGATATATCCAATGCAACGGTTCGGGCTTCGCCATTCCTGTCGAGTGCCTGGTATATGTACTCGGTGATGGTCGTTAGCATATCAGCAGTAGACCCGGTGAAGCGGAAACCATATTGCTTGTCCGAGAGGAGCCTGTGTGCTGTGAGATGCTGAACCACCTCGACGTTGATAATGGCTTCGAACACTTTGCCAAAGATCGGAAGAAGGCTGATAGGGCGGTAATTTGCAGGGTTAGAGGGTTCTCCAGTGTTTTTAAATATAGGAACTACAGAGGAAGATTTCCAACAGGCAGGAAAGCAGGAAGCAGATAGGCAGAGGTTGTAGAGCTTTGTTTGCGGTAAGATTTAATGTAACAGGTAAAATTTAATGTTAAAATTTTAAGGTAATAGGTAAGTAGGTAATAGGTGCGTAATAAGTAGAATTTTATGTAAGAGGAAAGATTAAATGTTTGTATTTAAGGTAATAGGTGAATAGGTAATAGGTGTGTTTGTATTTAGGGTAATAGTTTAATGTGTATATTAAGGACAGCTGTTATAATAAATCTTATTATGTATATTAAACCTTACTTTAAAATTTAGTAAATCGATTTTTTATATAGAATTTTTAATTTTTTAGAAAAATTTCTAGGGGTTCTAGCTCTGGTTTTTGTAGTATTTTTGAGGGAATCCTCTTCTTTTCGTCCTGATATTGACTTTAAACTGATGCTTAAAGAATAAGATCATTTGAGAAGAGGTAAACTTCACGTCTCCATATAATTTCTTTGTCCGTATCACGCATATAATCTAGCAAGTGCTCAGCCTTAGTTAACGACGTTACCACATTGCTACTAACAGAAGTGGCCTCAAGCACAAAGAACTTTCCTCGCAGCATGCGAACAATGACGTCTTCAATAAATTTACGGGGCTACAATCTTGCAGTAGAATAAAGCGTGAGCCAAGGTCTCCTTATCTTTTAACCCAGGCGCATAAGGCTATAATGGTGAGAGCCTTCTACTTTGTTTTACCCGAGAATGCCATTTAGTCCATTTTGAACGGATCCCGTCACGAATACCTAATATAATGCCTTACGGGCAACGGTTGGGCGTCGGAGGCCAACCGTCGCCCGTTAGAGGATTTTGAGGGGTATTAACCATTCACGATAGGAAGAGCACTCGCCTAGGGGTAAACGGTGGACTTCCTTCTTGCACGATTTCGCACTTCTTAGAGACGGGAAGTTTTTACTGGTGTCTTCCTTCCAGAATTAGCATTTCCCATTCGCTTGCGAATGTTGACCATGTCCGCCATAGTTTATAGATATAGAGTACAGCGCATCACGCAATCTGTTCAATGAAACAATGTCAAAGTTTAACACTCCCGAATCAGACACTCTACTGAACCGGATTAGATCGGCAATACTCAGAAAAATATGACCGCCTTTAATACACGTCGCATTGAATATTTTGAGCCTCCTGATTAGTTAAGCATTCTATTGGTGAACTATAAAATGAGTCAGCTCATGGCTGTCTGCCCAGTATACCAAACGACTCAAAGAATACTTACAGCGAACACATTCGATCTAAGAAGGTAATGTAAAGTATTGTCGAATCTCAGTGTTAAGCGTAAACAGATCGCCTTCAAAAGGGTAGAGGGAACAGATATTCCGACATGATTTGAGAGATTTACCTCCCCCTAGGTCCTAACTAATTGCATTATTATGCCATATACTATATGAAGGTGGGAGCACAGAAACCTGGCAAAAGAAATTTGGGTGGATGTGTGAAACACGTACCTCTCCCTTCCCCTATAAGAGAAGATCTTTTGGAAACGACAGACGAACTGTTACCTCGACCTTCCTCTGCGTCTCTGACCAATACATTTCCAGCAAGAGATCGGCCCAGGAAGAGAAAATCTTTTCCTAACACCCAACCGCAATTTAACAGATTTATCGCGGTTGATCTTGGCCCCTGTTACCGTTTCGTAATCTTTGATCTAATTGCCGATTTCGTCAATCTTGGCCTTACCGAAATATCATTACCATATACGGATTACTTAGCCGCGGTGGTAGTAACAAGTAAAGAAATTTTGCGTAGGACAGGATTCGACTTTAACTTTCAAAGGAAAGGCTCCAACGCAAGAAAGTAAAGCAAAGGCGAACGCAGGTAACCTTGACGAATGGAGAGAGACAACGGGAAGGCTCTGATTCTACACCATTCAATTTTACCAGCGCACTGAGAAGGTTCAAAAGTACAGCCCGAAATCGGTTGCTGAAAAGAAAAGCCTGATAAAAAAAACATCAGTCAACCATGTCGAACTCGGATTGACTTTCGATTTGCACGATAATCAAGAGTACCAAATGAAGGTTGTACTGGATATTCTTACCATACCCAGCACAAATCTGCTCAGAGCCAAACAGACAAACCAAGACGGCCTGCAAACGGCTGACTAACATCTAAAAATCTTTAACTGTGTCTTTAACATTGTCAAAGGACGGAAGTTACCTATTCCATCTCTACCGACCTTACTTTTTCGTGACAGCTTGATAACACCCCTGATGAAGCGTTGAGCCATCATTCAGTTGATGTAAATCAGTGCCATCGAGGGAACAAGAACGGACGACTGCCTTAATTTAACGACGGAATCAACTTCAGTGCTTTCCAGATATCAGACTTTATAACTGTTGTGGAGTAGTTTTCGCACTGAAAGTGATAATCGTGCTATGTCGGTTGCTAATCGACAACGCACCCAAAATGTTAGGAACTTGGTAATCTTCCACTGTAAGCTGACTCCTTAGTATTCGGCTAACTGCTGACTATTATCAACTGCCTAATAGTTCTACTGAACTCCAATAGAACTCTCTAGAACTCTCTAGAACACCTATGAACTTTCCAAGAACTGCTCGAGTTAACTTCCTCTTAACTCTTATTAATATAGGAGGGAGATTCCATTATCTGAGGAATAGGTGTGTTTCACCATAACAATAACAGAACCCACGCACCTGTCCCTTTCAGCTGTCTCAAGGCGGGGAGAGTCGGCAAAATAGTCATCAAACTGAGCAGCGATGTTGATGCTAAACAAATTAGGTTGAGCTTACAATTATAATCAGCAGCACACGACCTAACTTTATGTTGTATCCCGAGAGAGGATAAGCAGAGAAAAATAGTGCAAGAAATAATTCTTAACACTGTGGATATATAAATAGAGATTTATTATATCACAGTACAATAAACCAAATACAAGTACACCAACGAACAGTTAACAAGAATAACAATCAGGAAGGCAATGTTTCTGTATAGGACGTATGCGTCCGTCTTGGAAAGAAGGTTTCCGTCTAGTGACGTCTAACTCTCGTCTAAGGCCGATGGCTCTCGACTAAAATCAATGACTCTCGTATAATAACAGAGACTCTCGATCACTCCCGTGTAATGACGAAAACTCTCGTATATTATTAAGTGTGTGTGAAGTAAACTTTGCATGTTTGTTATATCCCAGGAGGGGATAAACAGAGAAAGAATAGTGCAAGAAATAACTCTTAACACTGTGGATATATAGATTTATTATACTCCAGTACAATAAACCAAATACAAGTACACCAACAAACAGTTAACACGAATAACAATTAAGAAGGCAATGTCTCGGTATAGGACGTATGCGTCCGTCTTGAGAAGCAGGCTTCCGTCTAGTGACGTCCACCTCTCGTCTAAGGCTGATAGCTCTCGATCTCTTGTATAATGACAAAGACTCTCGATCACTCCCGTGTAATGACGAAGACTCTAGTATAGTCACGAACACTCACAATGACTCTCTGTAGTTCGTTCTAGTCCCGGTCTTTTATAACCCGGACCATACCCATTCCTGGGTAAGACAGGATATTCCTCCACAACACTTTAGATTTCAATAAACCCCACCACTTATTCCAAACAACAGTCCCGTCAATTCCCGTAATAGTATTAGTAGCATGTGGTTATGGAAATCTTGCTCACAAAATAATGTGTTCAATTACCAGTAGCCAACCATCCTAAACTCTGCATGATCATTGATCTCAATAACCTTAAACGAAGAAACTTATCCTATATGGTAACAATTAGCTAAAAAACTCGGCTCATCGGATCTGCGAAAACAATACGCTGTATTCAAAAACTTGCTCATTAGCCAGAAAACTCTTCTCCAGGGTCCATTAAAACGAGCTGAATAGAAAATAAACTTCTTAGTATATATTCATGATATAGAATTGATAACCGGGTATCCTGTACACACTATCCACTACCGGCATTAATTTCTAGGCCACCCCAGTTTTTTAAAAGAAATGATGTATTTCATACTGTTGCCAAGTGGATAATTCTAAAAGAAAATAGAATGGTTCTTTTGTTATTATTACTTTGCAAAATTTTACAAGGCAAGGAAGCAATGATGAACTCATCTGAATCACCGTAAATTTTCTTTATTTTTTCATTGATGAAACTGCAATATTGTTGTGGAGTAGTTTTCGCACTGAAGGTTATAATCGTGCTATGTCAGCTGCTAATCGACTTAACCGTATCCAAAATGTTAGGAACTTGGTAATCTTCCACTGAAAGCTGACTCCTTAGTCTTCAGCTAACTACCGACTAATATCAACTGCCTAGTAGTTCTACTGAACTCCAATAGACGTCTAAAGAACACTTATGTACTTTCCTTTAACTTTTATTAATATATGAGGGAGAGTTCATTATTTGAGGAATAGGTGTGTTTTCCCATATCAAATATAGGTAATTGTTAAATATTTGTAAATTCATTTTATGCACATGTTAATTGTGCAGTATTAACACAAGAACCATTCTATTTGCATTTTCAGTTATTCACTTGGCAATAAATACTAAAAAAATTGTATGAAAGACCTAATTTTTTAAAGACATTTTTAGGCCTAATAATTATGGTTGGTAGTGTACATCCACACCGAGATACTGAAAGCTATGAGATAGACTAGACTTGCGAATCCCCGATTGCTAACCAACCAGAGAGATATGATCAGACCGGTTAGGGTTGGGATCTGCATTAAACATAGACAGGATTAAGGACACCGACGTTCTGATCCATTGAGAGTTGGCACATTTCACTTGGCCATCAATATCCCAGGGAAGCGTTAATTTTATAGCTCAAGTATGGATGAATAAACAGAGTATAGCCTCCCTGAAAAAAAAAACTGATTTAAATGTTATCTCCGTCGAAGAAGACCACGGGAAGGAAATATCCTGAAAGCGTAATTCTAGTTTCGCCTATATTTGTTGGGATCCTTGTCCCAATTGACACCACAGTTAAATCCCTGGTGGCGCCAGGGTAATTTTGAGGGTTTTCAACGTCTTTTAAGTTGACTTCTTTGAAATCTAGAAGATATCTTAAATCTTTTTATTATCCGGGTTAATGGCTTTTTCACATACTCCCTCGAAAGCCGCTACACGTTCTTTCTTAAATTGTAGATGCGTTTAGATTTTCTTCTTTTTAAATTTGATTCCGCCGATGAACTTCTTTGCCTTTTTGTGTTGCCCGGGTTTTTGAGTGAATTAAACAGTGTATGTTTCTTCGGGGATACTCATCTGAGATCGTGTGGAGGTTAAAGATTTTGTAACTGCAGGTGAATCCATGATAGGTTCTTTGATTGATGGAGGAGACGGTGACGAGCGTTCTATACTACCGACAGCAACAACAAGGAACACGTATATATAGAAATATAATCTTATATTTTTATTCTTCGTCTGTGACATTTATGTGGAGCAGAAGAGTAGCCAGAGAGCGATGAAGAAACAGTAAGGAGTCGGCAGCCAGCGGGAAGAATTCTTTGTGTCTTTATCCAGAAATTCTACACTTGTCGCCTTGTTGACGCCATCCACGGCCGGATGTATCAGTCAATCACTTTTGACCCCGGTTGACTTTTATCTATGGCCAGATGTATATGTCAACTATTTGTCTATATTTCTGAGATGAGGTAGTATTTAAATTATTCGGACTATTGTCCTCATCTTTGTTGCCATTTGTACAAAGTTTCGGCCGTTGTACGCTCCGGTCTTTTTCAGGTGCTAGGAATTTCGAACCGAACCCTTTATTACAATCACTTGAGTATATCATTCTTATTGCTTGCGTAGTAAGGCATAAAGTGGGGGATTGGTTTTCTATAGTTATGAAGTAATAAACTGATCCCTTAAAATTACTACTTAATAATATAATACATATCTTCTCCTCTAGCTATGAGTCAAACAACAGGACAGATTGGGTTCTATAGCTTTGGTCGGCAAACATTCTACCGCTGAAAGCAATTGCAACCTACTGCGGGATAATCTTCTGTCCAGTCAGTCATGTCTCTTTCAAGACATAATCACCCAAAGTATGTATCACGTATAGCACTTAACTGACTGAAAATTATAGTTGAAAACATGATGGGAGCTTCTACTGAGCATAAAGTGGGGGATCGGTTTTCTATTGTTATGAAGTAATAAACAGATCCCTCAATAATTACGACTTAATAATATAATACATCTCCTCTCTCTAGCTATGAGTCAAATAACAGGACAGATTGGGTTCTATAGCCTTGGTCGGCAAATAGTCTACCGCGGAAAGCAATTGCAACCTACTGCGGAAAAATCTTCTACCCGGTCAGTCATGTCTCTTTCGAGACATGATCGGCCAAGGCGCGTATTACGTATGGCACTTAACTGACTGATATTTAAAAAAATCGGCTTTCTATGTCTATTGAGCTTATCGATCGACTTTTCCAAATTGCGAATAAACTTCTGTCAACCTGGCTACCGTAGATGCCAAAATACCCGAGAAAAGAAGATGTATTTAAGTTTTCGTCTCATATGATGCACACTACAGTGGCATGTTACTGATATTATCTTTCGCGTATTCCATTTTTTTATCATCATATCGCCCCAAGCAAGACATTTTATTGCCACTGTTTAGCAGGGGGTTACATAGGAGGAAAGTTATGGGAAAGAGTGACAGGTTATAGGGGATGTCAGGAAGTGAGCAAGAGAAGGATGATAATACTGAAGTGAGGGATCAGTTTATATACTAATTGTAATGTAGAATTGATCCCCCACTTTATATCCACGTTATAATAGTATAGAATTGTTTTTTTATAATCATATCGCCCCAAGCAAGACATTTTATTGCCACTGTTTAGCAGGGGGTTACATAGGAGGAAAGTTATGGGAAAGAGTGACAGGTTATAGGGGATGTCAGGAAGTGAGCAAGAGAAGGATGAGAATACTGAAGTGAGGGATCAGTTTATATACTAATTGTAATGTAGAATTGATCCCCCACTTTATAACCACGTTATAATAGTATAGAATTGTTTTTTTATAATCATATCGCCCCAAGCAAGACATTTTATTGCCACTGTTTAGCAGGGGGTTACATAGGAGGAAAGTTATGGGAAAGAGTGACAGGTTATAGGGGATGTCAGGAAGTGAGCAAGAGAAGGATGAGAATACTGAAGTGAGGGATCAGTTTATATACTAATTGTAATGTAGAATTGATCCCCCACTTTATAACCACGTTATAATAGTATAGAATTGGTTTTTTATAATCATATCGCCCCAAGCAAGACATTTTATTGCCACTGTTTAGCAGGGGGTTACATAGGAGGAAAGTTATGGGAAAGAGTGACAGGTTATAGGGGATGTCAGGAAGTGAGCAAGAGAAGGATGAGAATACTGAAGTGAGGGATCAGTTTATATACTAATTGTAATGTAGAATTGATCCCCCACTTTATAACCACGTTATAATAGTATAGAATTGGTTTTTTATAATCATATCGCCCCAAGCAAGACATTTTATTGCCACTGTTTAGCAGGGGGTTACATAGGAGGAAAGTTATGGGAAAGAGTGACAGGTTATAGGGGGCATCAGGAAGTGGGTTAGATAAAGATTATTGTGGCCATAGAGTGAGGGATCAGTTTATATATTGATTGTAATGTAGAATTGATCCACCTACTTTATATCCACATTATAATAGTATAGAATTTTTTTTTTATAATCATATTGCCCCAAGCAAGGCAGTTTACTGCCACTGTTTTGCAGGGGATTACATAGGAGGAAAGTTATGTGAAAGAGTGACTAGTTATAGGGGTGTCAGGAAGTGGTTAAGAGAAGAATGAGAATACTGATGAGAGTGGAGTGGACGGAGAAAGGTGCATGAGAGAGAGGATGAAGGTTAGTGAGATAGGAGATGAGTATTTTTACATTTAAGTTCTTGGAGATTGTAACTGTCTGGGAAGCAAGTAAATGAAAGGGAATTCTACAGGCTGGAAGTGCGAGAAAAGAAGCTACTGGAGTAGAATTTGCATTTACAATTTATTGGTTTCACAGTGAAAGGGTGGGAGCTAGTTGCTAATCTTTTGGCTCGAGTAAATTTATATATGGGTCACTATTGAGCTAAGTTCATCGGAGCAGTAGCTGTGAAAGTATTTGTAGAAGAGACACAGGGATGTCACATTGTGCCGGTGAGAAAGTGGCTGTATCTGAGCTGCCAAGTCGGGATCTATCACATTACAGATTCTCTGTTGGAGTTTGTCAAGGACACCTACGTGAATAGCAGGGGCACCCGACCAGATATGGCAGCAGTATTCATATATAGGGAGCACCAGTGAGCTAAGTTCATCGGAGCAGAAGCCGTGAAAGTATTTGTAGAAAAGACGCAAGAGAAAGTGACTGTATCTGAGCTGCCAAGTCGGGATCGATCACATTACAGATTCTCCGTTGGAGTTTGTCAAGGACACCTACGTGGATAGCAGGAACACCGGACCAGATACGATCAGATTTATAACAATTAAAAAAAAAAACGAACAAAGGCATACCCAAAGATTTCGGATATTTTTCACTTTTCCAGAAGTCGGCTTAACGGAATCTTAAAGAATGAGCAACAAGAATTAGTGGATTTGGCAAACCAATTTCTTTTTAAAAATGTTTCAATGTAAAGAGTTTATAAATGTCAAACAAATGTTGTAATTATTGTTTGGGCAATGAATATTTCCATATAAGGAAATGGGTAATATTATCGTTGCCATTCTTCTTCTTTAATATGCCTTGTATTTTCAGGACGTAGGCGATCATGGCTATCTACGTCTCCCTATCCCTCTTAGCACGCTTTTTCCTGTTAAACCACCCAAACCCCGCTCTGCCATCCAATAGCTCAAGCTATAAATCTAGAATATAAATGTATAAAAACTAGCATGGCCAAAAAATGAGAGATCAGTTTATATATTAATTATAATATAGAATTGTTCCCCCATTTTATACTCACATTATAAGTTCTTATAAACAGTTGGCATATATCTTCTTCAATGTGCCTTGTTCTTTCAGGACGTAGGCGATCATGGATTTCTACGTCTCTATCCCTGGTGGCTTTTAGCACGCTTTCTCTTGTTACACCATGCAAACCCCGTTCTCTCATCCACCTGCTCAGCCCTTCATATATGTTATCCGCTGCTTTCCCTTGTCTCATTTTCACTCTATCTGGCCTGTTAGTATCAGGTTCTCCAAGCCCTCATTCCTCATTGCATGTCCCAGGAATTTTAGTTGTCTCTTCTTGATGCTCAGTATTAATTTCCTTTTCGTTTCCATCCTTTCCAAAACCTCATCATTGCTCAAATGATCGATCCTTGATATTCTCAGCATCCTTCTGTAGAACCATATTTCAGTTGCTTCAAGTTTTTTAACCATTACAGATTAAGAAAACAGATCCTACACTTTGATCCTAATCCGATAGCAAGATAGTGAAGAAACGCATAAATCGAGTGGCACTTGCTGTTTGGCCATTTATATTCAGTCAGTTAAGTCAGTCATATTTGAAACAGTCTTGGGCGATCATGTCAGTAGGTTGCAATTGCTTTCTGTGGTAGACTGGTTACTAGCCAAGGCTATATAACCCAATCTGTCCTGCTATTTAACCCATAACTGGAAGATACGGATTAATACCTTTCCCAAGGGTATTTACGCGTAAGTGAATGGATTCAACTGGAATTCGAACTCGGCTCCCTGATTTTTCGTTCCGAGCCGATATCCTCTGCACCACAACGCACATCCATTTATATTACCACTACCATATTTTCAACAATATGGATTTACTCGTGTAACCAGACTAGCAAAAAAGACCCACCCATTTACAGTTAAATCAATCGAATACAGCCGACAATTCTACTCCATAAGCTTCTTTTCTTGCACTTCCCGCCTGTGGAACTCCCTTCCGTATACTTGCTTTCCTGATAGCTACAACCTCCAGAAATTTAAAGGCAATGTTAATTCCTATCTCTTATCCACATGACTCCAGCCCTTTCTACATCACCCCGTGTATCTTGCTCTTTTCCCCTCTCTTGTTACCTTCGCAACTGTCTTCACACCTGTTTCCATTCTTCTCTTGCTCTTTCTCTGACACCCCCTTTAACTGGTTCTACTTTCTCATGACTCTTCTCCTACCTAAACTTTTGCTCTTATGTAGCCCCCTGCGCATTAGTGGCGGTACCGCTGTGCTTGGGGCAAAACGATTGCAAAATAATCTAACAAAAAATCGAATATATTAATCTTAATTCAGTTACTACTACTATGATTTGTTTCTTTGTTTGTTTAGCGGCATATCAACTCCCCATGGGTCATTTATAGCCGGAATTTTATTTTATTGAGAGCATAAGTAACTTCTTTGATAACAGTACTGCTGGTAATATTTTATAATATAAACATTTATTACTGATATTCCTCCAATAAATTTGTTTATACTTACATAGTATTTTGACCCCGGTTTTGGGTTAACTATCTGTCCCTACAATGCCGGGTAACAACAGCAATTAGGAGCTGATTCCACGCTCCTCAACACCTCCTAATCATAGGCCTTTTTTTGCCGAGTGAAGTTTATCGTCAAAACCGGAACAACTACTATGAAGTAACTGGCTGAATGTTAAAATTCATGTATATTTTGTTAGGATGCCGTTCGAACTAACCTTTTATTAAAAAATTAAAAATGACAAATTGTATCGTCGTCTTTGTTCATAATCTTTTTGCATTATTCAGAAATTTCTTCTATTTCTCCTTCAATTCGATAATTAGATAATCAGAATCGATCTTGCACATTTATAACTCTCCCATTCGTCCATGCATTGAATACTGTTGCCATATCAGGTCGGGTGCTCTTGTTATTCATCGCGAGGATCTCGTCAGAATCCAACTTGCACATTTATAAATCTAACATTACTCCGTGCATTGAGTACTGTTGCCATATAAGGCTGAGTTCTCCTGCTATACAACTCGGGGTTCTCGTCAGAATCCACTTTGCACATTTATAAATCCCCAATTCGTCCGTGCATTGAATACCATTGCCATATCTGGCCGGGTGCTCTTGCTATTCATCTCGAGGTTCTCGTCAGAATCCACCTTGCACATTTATATATCTAACATTACTCCGTGCATTGAGCACTGTTGCCATATAAGGCCGAGTTCTCCTGCTATACAACTCGGGGTTCTCGTCAGAATCCACTTTGCACATTTATAAATCCCCAATTCGTCCGTGCATTGAATACCGTTGCCATATCTGGCCGGGTGTTCCTGCTATTCATCTCGAGATTCTCGTCAGAATCCATCTTGCACCATCTTGCACTTTTATAAATCTAACATTCGTCCGTGCATTAAATATTGTTCCCATACCTCGTCGAGTGCTCCTGCTAATCATCTCGTGGTTCTCAACAAAATCCACGGAAGGCTGTAAGCAATCCAGATTTGTTATCTCAACGTGACGTAGCTTCCCTCTGTCTTTCTACAAATATTTTCAGAGCAACTGCTCTAATGACTTTTTCTTGGTACCCCATCCACGAAAATTTAAGCGTGCTACTAGAATGGCTTCTAGGTTCCACCTTTTTAACGTTGAAATAGTTGAATGTAACCACTATTTCTTCTCCAACAGTTTCTTTCCGTCTGTAGAACTCCATTTCGTTTACTTGCTCCCCTAATAGCTTGTAACGGATCAGAAATTAATTAAAATCAACCTTCTTTTTCACTTTTACAAAAATTCACAATGACATGTGAAATCCTGGGTTTTCACAAATAGAAAAAGCATTGACCATGTGCTTAAAGAAAAAGTCGACCCCAGATTTTGCATGTAGGTGTTAAAATGATTTTTGCCCAATGGAAGCGACTTGCACGATCCAATGCTAAATTCAAAAAGCCTATATAAATGACCTCGGCGTCAGTCAAGAGTGAAAGATGGTAGCAGCGAGAGACATAACTAAAAATAACGAGAGAATCTTTAGGTCAACTCGGACATTGTCCTCTTTCATTTTTCTTTCTCATCTATTTCGACAATTACTACTACGAACATTTTGTACGAACTCTACTCTTAACCTCTTAATGTTTCTAATTGAACAATAACTTCCACAACTTATGTTATTCCTCCTTTTAATAAATTTATATTTTAACATTAAAAATGTATATTTTATTATTTAGCTCTTCTAAACAAATCCACATATTCCAACTGATAACCAACATTCTGATAATAATTCTGCATAAAACTTGTAAGCTGTAGGGAGTTCGGTTAAGTCTGACACAAGGCCGAATACAAACAAAATTAACCATCTCCCTATGTTTCAAGCTATAATCTTCAAAAATTTAAATCAACATCAATTGCCATCTTCTATCTTCTTAAAATCCTTCATTTCTTATCCAATACCCACTTTACACAGTCTTTTCTCTCACTGTAACCCCCTGCACACTAGTGGCGGTCTCGCCTTGCGTAGGGTGAAATAATTACAAAAACATCTCTCCTCATTCCCTGTTTCACTCTTTTAACCCCCACTTATCAATCTCTCATCTTTTTGTCCCCTCCTTTACGTTCTTCTTCTTCTATGTGCCCTGTCCCTTCAGGACGTAGGCGATCATGTCTTTCCACGTCTCCCTATCCCTGGTGGCTCTTAGCATGCCTTCTCCTGTTACACCATGCAACCCTCGTTCCATCATCCACCTGATTAGGTCCTTGAAATACGTTATCCGTTGCTTTCCCTGTCTCTTTTTCCCTATATCTGGCCTGTTAGTATCAGTTTCTCCAAGCCCTCCTTCCTCATTGCATGTCCCAAGAACTTCAACTGTCTCTTCCTGATGCTCAGTATTCATTTCCTTTTTGTTTCCATCATTTCCATGACCTCATCATTGCTCAAATGCTCGATCCATGATATTCGCAGCATACTTCTGTAGAAACACATTACAGTTGCTTCAAGTTTTTCCTTCAACTTCGATGATATTGTCCAACATTCACTGTCATATTGAAGAACTGACATTACATAGCAATTCAGTACTCTCTCCCTAGTTTCTACTGAAATTGTCCTGTTTCTTAATACTTTGCGCAACTTCTGGAAGGCTTTCTTCGCCATGCCAATTCGCCTTCGGATCTCTGCGTCGCAGTTTCCGTCTTCTGTTATAATACTTCCCCGGTATTAAAATGTTTGTACCTGTTTGATTCTAGTATCCTCAACCTGTATTTGGTATATTGGGCTGCCTTTTTACTGCTGACCATGCATTCGGTTTTCTGACAGTTCATTTGTAGTCCTTTCTTATCACTCTCTTCAGCTACCTTCTGTAGGAGGTCTTGTAGGTTACTTTCTGTTTCTGCTATCAGCACTGTATCATTTACGCTCTATTCATTTCATTCTTTCCGTTTCCTACTTTGTCCGCTTCTCTAACAAAGCCCCAACATAAGGTTTTCATGGTTACATAGACGATTGGGAAGGAACTGCAATAGATCGGGTAACAATGCAAGCGATGATGTTATCGATGTATAAAACGTGAGATGTAAATAAATATTTTGGTAGAATCAGAAAATGTTGGCAGACAGACGAAAAATGTCCAGTTAGCAATAAATAAATAAAAACATAATGATTTACAGAAAAAAAAAATCTTCAATGGAAATATTGATTGTCTCTTTCGACCGATCAAGTTGACTAGCTTTTAGTAATTGCTTCGAAACAATTATGACTTGACATTTTAAATATTTTTCTTTTGCTTTATAAATATGTGTTTTGTTGAATTAAAAAATCTATTATTAGTTATTTGCAATATGATTCAGAGTAAAAAAAATTCTCACGCTAAAAATAATTCATTTTCAAAGAAAATTCAGTTATATTAAAAGTGAATAAATTACTTTTAAAATAGTTACAGATTTTTATTTTCTTTTTTGAAAGAAAGAAAAAAAATGCTAACGAAATTTTGTTTTCGAGTCATGGTAGAAAACGCCAACAGATTTTTTTAGCTCATTAATTCAAGATTAAAATTAAATTGATTTTATTAATTAATTTTCGTTAATTACTTTTCATCGCCCCACATCAACGAGTTTTTTCTTGTATTTATTAATCTTACGACCCAAATCAGGATATGAGAAAAAGCAATTGCTCAACTGGTAAAGCCGTTAATGTTTCAGAAACCCTCTCCAAAACGCTTTAACACCTAATGTTTGTAATGCAAAATCCCGTTAAAAACAAAAAAACAACCTAGTTTTTAATAAATATTCCATATATTTTTAGACAGTTATTCTACGTCTCTCAATAAGGAGCGCTGATTTAAATTCACATATACATAAAAGGCAGGATGTTTTTGTGTGTGTCTATCTGTCTGTCTCTCTGTATGTCCTTTATACAAATCCACAATGTTAATCCGATTATTACCAAACTTCACACAAATATTATTTACGCTTCCGGTCAGATCATGGGCTACGTACTTTTTCGGATTTCCCCGCGATATTGGAAATCGATACCCCGATATTTGATTAGGCCTGATCGAATATCAGGATTTCAGCCATTTTATCGTAGTTCTTGCTGCAGAATTTGCTCTAAATTGGTAAAATTATAGTTTTTAGTCTCAAACATTAATAGATCTTCTCAGACGTCTCATTTTCCTCGATATCGAAAATCGATACCCCTGATATTGTATCGAATCTGATCAAAAACTGATATACAGCCATCAATATGGCTCATTTTCTCCAATTTTACTCCCATTGGGCACGATAAGTTTTCATGGACTTTTTAGGTTAGTTTATCCTTGGATGACTTATTTGACTCCGATATTGGAAATATACCCCGATATCCTAAGAGTATCTAAACTTATTTATAAATGGAACTTTGTCTGTGTGTGTGTGTATGTCCGTTACCTATAGACTCCGAAACGGCTGAACCGATTTTTTTGAAAATTTACACAGTTGTACTATAAGCGTCTGCGAGTGTTCTTAGCTAGGTTTTGTGTCGAGGGACACGCGATAAATATCGAAAATAGATAATAGAAAAAATCGGGTTATAGAAGGAGTGGTCCGATTTTAATCAAATTTGATACACTCATAGACAAAGACATAAAGTCGATATTCAGAAGTTTGCAGTTCTTAGAATAGTGCAGAAAATCGATAATATATATATATATATAAAAGGCAAGATGTTTGTGTGTGTGTCTGTTTATCTGCTTGTATGCCTGTATTTTTTCAGCCCTTTTATTTTAGTTTTTGCTTCGGGTTTGGCTCTAAGTAGGTATAATTGTATCTTAGTCTCAGCCATGATACCATTTACTCGGAGGACTTATTTCAAAATTCAGCTTACGACGAATAAAACTTATTTGAAATCGATACTAGGAAATGAAAATTTGACTAATATCCATTAATTTTTCTTTCAGTTTAGAGTTTCGCTTTAACTGGAAACAACTATTGCTTTTTAGTCTTTCGTGCCAACGTCCAATGAGTATGAGCTCCAGGACCATGGATTAGTTTTAAAGCTTTCATTACACCCGAGCAACGTCGGGCTATGCTGCTAGTATATATATATATATATATATATATATATATATATATATATATATATAAAATAGGTGCGATTGGTAAATTATCGCAACTCTTTTATTATTTCAAATATTCTCTAGGCTGAGTATGAGCTCCAGGACCATGAATTAGTTTTAAAGCTTTCATTACACCCGAGCAACGTCGGGCTATGCTGCTAGATATATATATATATATATATATATATATATATATATATATATATATAAAATAGGTGCGATTGGTAAATTATCGCAACTCTTTTATTATGAATTAGTTTTAAAGCTTTCATTACACCCGAGCAACGCCGGGCTATGCTGCTATCAGTTCATAAACAAAAGGAAGCATAAAAAATCGAGATTAGGGGAATTGTTAGAAAATCAACAAAATAAAATAAAATAAAATAAAATAAAAAACGACAAAATGACCAAAGAATTCATTAACAATCCCACAAAAGATTAAAGAATTCATGTATGAAAGAATTTACAAAGAAACGCCAAAATCACAGAATAAATCATAAACAATCGCTCAAAGGAGAGTAGATTTTGTAAACATCCAAATTTTAGCATAATTCATAATCAATCTCTCAAATGAGAGTAGAATTTATAAACACTTAAATTTTCAAAATAATTAAAAAAAAGAGTAGATTTCATAAACATTCAAATTTTAGAATAATTCATAAATAATGCCTCAAATGATAGTAGCTTTTATAAACATCCAAATTTTAGAATAATTCATAAAATATCGACGGAATAATTAAAGGACGAAAGAATCTATAAACAATCATCCAGATGACAATAGAATTCATAAAGAATCACCTAAAGCATGGATAAAATGAATAACGTCTTCTTCTTCTATGTGCCCTTTCCCTTCAGGACGTAGGCGATCATGGTTCTCTACGTCTTCCTATCCTTTGTGGCTCTTAGTATGTTTGCTCCTGTTGCTCCTGGCAACCCCCGTTCCGTCATCCAAGTGATCAGGCCCTGCAAATATGTTATCTGCTGCCTTCCTCTGTCTCTCCTTCCTTCTATCTGACCAGTCAGTACCAGGGTCTCCATGCACTCCTTCCTCATTGCGTGTCCCAGGAACTTCAGTTGTCTCTTCCTGATGCTCAGTATCAATTTCCTTTTTGTTGCCATTCTTTCCAACACCTCATCGTTGCTTGCATGCTCGGTCCACGATATCCGCAGCATCCTTCTGTAGAACCACATTTCCGCTACTTCCAGTTTTGTCCTCATTTTCGATGATATTGTCCAGCATTCACTGCCGTATTAAAGAACTGACATCACATAGCAGTCTAGCACTTTTTTCTTTGATTCTATTGAGATTTTCCTGTGTGTTAGTATTTTGCTCATCTTCTGGAACGCGTCCTTTGTCATGCTAATTTGCCTTCGGATCTCCGTGTCGCACTTTCCATCTCCTGTTAGAACACTTCCTAGGTATTTAAATTTCATAAACAATGACTCAAAGATAGAAAACTTTTAATATACAATCACCAAAGGACAGTTGAGTTCCTAAACAATCACACAAACTACAGTCAGTCTATTGAAAAGAAGAATTTGTGGACAGAATAGTGCTTACACAATCACCCAAAAGAGCGGGAGAGTTTATAAGCAATCACCTAAATTATCGAAGAATTCATAAACAATATTGTTTTTTCTGACGTGTTGGAAGGTCTTGTATTGTTGAAATGAATACGATACACAGAGGAAGTCTACTGCGGTATTATTCAACAAAATATGACGTGCTAAACGGATATACATAGAACAGTACAACAGTTACAATATCAGACAAGATGGAATTTATAACATAGAGAGGAGGGGTCTAGATCGCAATAGTCACCGAAGTAATCAGTCCGAATATTATTCGATTGGCACTCGAATATTACGCCTCGAATGCTACTATTTTTTTACTTAAATAATCTATTTCAGGCTATTGGATATTTCCCCATTTAGAGTGCTGCAAGTGTATCAGCCACTCTCCAAGAGAAAGTTGATTCCACTAAATATTGGTAAAGTTTGAGTTATATGGTTTAAAATTTTATAGCAAATGAAAATTCTAAAATGCTTATTGTAATAACTTACTGATATGCACCTGCGAATTGTTAATTTTTTGTCTTAGGGTGGATCCGTTTATGGTAAAATAATTTAATCTTGCTTTGTATTTTTGTTCATATCATGATGGATGTTTATGGCATCATTTTTTAAATTATTTTAGGTAAAGTGTATCTTTTTATTGACGACGAGTTTGCGGAAATTGTTTTTGACATATGTTTATTGTATATTGTTAAATTGTTCATAAATAATCTATAATAATAAAACATATTTTGGTGGTTTAATCAAAGTTCTATAACAGCTGTTTTATATATATTGAGGATATTCACTTTTATACTTCAGAAGACAACTTTATACTTTTGTTTATTTAGTACAGTGCTGTCGAGCAAACACACAGGTCCTCCCTTGATAACCGACGTCAATACTTAGATTTAGAGTCACCTGGTAATCTCGGGTACTATAAGCGACAACCTACAATTCGAAATATTTTTTAATATTTTAAATAATATATGAAGTATTCGTAAGAAATAAAAACCCAATCAATTAATGTTTTAAACATTGAAATTGTAATATTGTGACTGTTAGCATCAATGAAAAGGATTCTATTTTAAAGCTAAGCTCATAAGTCCAGAAGAGACTTTTCTTCTAGTATATCGAACATATATCATTGGGTGGGCAAAATTATTCACGCTAAAGTAGGGCTGAGAGACGAACCCAATGCTACCTCGATTTCTATATGTAAATACTGCCAAAATGAATATTTGCGTCGTGCAAAATATAAATATGTTTTTGTATGGCCGTCAGTCATTTAAGTGCCATGCGTGATACACGCTTGGGTGATCATGTCTCGTAAGAGACATAACCGACTGGACAGAAGATTACATCGAACCCAATCTATCCAATTATTTGACTCATAGCTAGAGGGGAAAGAGATTAATTATATTATTAAGTAGCAATTAGTGTGGGATCAGTTTATTACTTCATAACAATAGAAAAGAGATCCCCCACTTTATGCCCAGTAGAAGCTTTAAATGTTTCCAATTATTATGCTCTGTCAGTCAGTTAAGTGCCATACGTGATACACGCTTGGGTGATCATGTCTCGAATGAGTGACTGGGCAAAAGATTTTCTAGCAGAAGGTTGTCATTACTTTCTGCAGTAGGCTGGTTGCCAACCATGGCTATAGAACCCAGTCGTACTATACCAAAAGATGTAGCGTCCCAAAAATTCTTGTCGAAGATACGGACAACATTTACGTCATTATAATGACGGAGAGTTTCGAAGGTACTTAAATTTTTTTTTTAAATAACAAAGAAATATTCTTAAATTTAAAAAAAAACCCAAAAAAACCAAGAAACTATAAAATTGCTCATCCTTGTCGGTTAAATTCAACAAAAAGAAAAAGAAAAAAAAAAGAAATAAGGAACACACATACAGGCACGCATATATATTTATATGCATAATGTAAAGTTATCCCCCACTCCATCGCAAACTTCAGGTGCTTATTGAAAACTGACCGTTCGAGTTTTGCAACCAGCACCTGAAGATTGAGTTGTGCTTGATATTCAGAGATGTGCTTCCGTTGAGAAAAAAATGTATATTTATTATATATATATATAGAAGACAATCTTTGAGTCTGTGTGTGACTGTTTCCTATGCAAGCTTACATTTTTTAAGCTACGCTATTCAAATTTTCTAGGGACAGATATCTACAGGGAAGCCAGGTCGACACATACTTTTTGAGTTTAAGTTCAGTAATTTTCCCTTTCGCACTTTTTGGTCAATGAAGCCGATTGTTTACATTTGCTCCGTAAAATATCTAAGATATAAAATGGCTGAAGAATTACGTCACAGAAATCAAATCACACGTGTCAAAGGCGAGTAATTATTTTTATTTAAAAAAATGAGCCTTTATATTTATTCCGACGTTTTAAAAAATCATTTGGTCAATAAAAAAATGTGAATATTTCCCCGTAATTTTGAAACCAAAAAAATATTTTTTCTAAAAAAGTGTTTTTCCAAACAAAAACAAAATATGTAAAAAAAAAAGTAAAAAAGTGTCTGTAATTCGTGTGGCATTAATGTAACTGTTTTCTCTAAAATTAAAAGTCTACATTTTTAAATATTCTTTGAAAATTTCTGAACTGAGAGCGTAATAGTTTTTATATTTCTAATTTCAGTAAAACGAAATAAATAATTTTTATTTCTATGTTAAATTCACTTAGTCAACAAAAATGTAAATATTTCCTCGCCGTAATTTTGAAACAAAAACAAACGCAATGTTGTTTACAATGTCACACAAAATATCAACTCACGTTTACGCAAAACAAGAGACAATAGGTTTTTTCTCCTACTACTAAAATGTTTTGAGTTGCACGGGCAACGCCAGGCTATGATGTTAGTATATATATATATATATATATATATATATATATATATATATATAAATTCAGATAATATTTGTAGGGAGATAGATATTTCAACATGTCAGTTCAAGACATGCTTTGTTAACTCCCAATTCTTATGCCTGAAGCAGAGGATAGTTAAGGAAGGGGTGGGTAATGTGGGTTACTATATGGTTAAGCCAGGTGAATCTTACTAGTAAATTCCTTTTTGGTAGTGGGAGGCATGTGGCTTGAACGTTGGATTAGTAGTGGTTGGTAGGAGGAAAAGGTTACTGATTCACCAAATTTTAAAGTCTAGTTTATGTAAAGGACAAATTCGATTGTGAAAAAATAGAAGGGGAGAATTATTGGAAATTAAATTTATTCCGGTGACAACACATACTAATGATTTCATTACTTTTATTCTGAAGTACATTCTGATATTGAAATTTCAAAATCTAAATTTTTTTCTGTTAAACCTAGATTACATTTATCGCCTAAGCTATTAGGAGTACGTTTCATGCCTATCGGCTTCCACTTTATCTGTGGATTTCGGTCATTCTCTTTCAATTCCCAGTATTGTCGGGCTGTCTGAAACCTTAGATTAGGGTTAGTAAAGGAGTGCCTGTGTGTATAAAGCCTTTGTTGCCAAATTCCCGCCGAAATTCCGGTATAAACGTAATATTTCTCTTTGTTTTACTTAGGGTAGATGGTAGTTTGATAGATCACATTTGTAGATCTATATTTACCTTCAACCGGACAATTTTCTCTGGATCCACAATTGCAGAGGGATATAATCCTATTTTTCTGTATTGGATTCACTGAACATCTTAAAAATTTGGTTATATATATTCATCCGCAGACAGTCCTGTTGTTGCTATATACCCCAACCAAACAACATCACAGCGTGGAGAACGGCCGCCAGAGAAATTGTTCGGACCTCCACTGGGGTGTTATATTTACATAACACTGTTAATTCATCCCTACGGTTCAATAGTTCACCATTGTTGGGGTACCTTAGAATGTGTAGCTTTTCACTCAGGCATAAAGGGCAGATGTGGTATAGCTCATCACTGTTTAGACATCCGATTGCTTCTAGCCAGGATTGAAACCCGGCCAAATTTACAACAATCGGCACTTCTTCCTCTGAGCCTTGGGCGCTCGGTAATGGGACCGTTAAAATGTGTCCCCCATGTACTCCACAGATAATTGTATGACATTAACTAAATGAAGACACCATTACCACTAATATCTTAGCATTATGTGACAGGTATTTCCGGGTTGTATATGCCGGTTTAATTCTGCCGTATACTTTATATATATATATATATATATATATATATATATATATAGCTTTGGATTAGGAGAGGTGGCGAGGTAGCTTAGTTTTGGTCACTTTTTAGTTCTGTTTGGGTAATTTGCATAGTGGGATCTTAGATTTTTTAAATGGGTAGACACTTTTTATTTGACTACTATGTATGAGTGGATGAAATAGAGTGACTTTTTAGTATTGTATGGGTTTATTTTATTTTATTAATATAATATTCATTTTTTATTTTGTGGATTAAACATGGATATTAATTAAATTTTGGAGAGGATTTTTTTATCTGGGTAAGGTATTTAGTGGGGTTACATAATACTTCAAATAGGTAAATAATTTTAACTGTATTTTTATATTAGAGCACGAATTATGACTAATACCGTTTGATTAATTAAATTTTAACGAAAAGTATTTTCGATGTTTATGTGACACGATAACTAGGCGTATATTAAGGTGGATTTGTAAAATATGTATTTTATTATAATAGATTAAAATAGAAAATGGTTAAGAATAGAAAAATAGTTTAAAAACATGTGTTTCGTTTAACAAAAGTGAAAAAGAAGAGAAAAAATAAATAAACGCTTTTTCTTTTATAAGGAAATTTGTGGAAGAGAAAAGGGTATCAGATTACTGTTAAATCCTACCAGTCTTCCAATAAATATTTGACTAAGTGATTTGATGTGATAAAAGATAAAGTTGAGGAAATAGATTTTTGAGTGACCAGGACTTTACTGTATCTTGACCACACATTAAGAAAAGATAATAGAATGTTCCCTTTCTCTAGGCAATCAAAAACGCCTGGTTACGGGTAAAGTGTCAGTGCTATAAAAACATCCGGCGGAAGCTTTATCAAGATAAAAGGATAAAAAAATCCTGGAAAATACTAAGGTTAAGTGCAGACGGATGTCTGCGAGATGTTTACACATCAAAAGAAAGAAAATTTAAGGACGTTGAAATTTCGGACTAACAGTTCCCATTGCTTATCTTTTAGTTTTGTTTTAGCCCGTGGGTCTCTAGTGGACTTCCGGTTATTTCAATATAAATACAAGTCATTTTTCCGAGCCGATCAGTTAGTTTCAGTTAGTTTCAGTGGAGTTGAGTTAGTTCAGCTGCGCGTGTGCTTGAAGTAGAAACTCCGTTCGTCTTGAGTCGGTCAGTTCGGCATTTGATCTCCATTAATTAGAGTTATAGCTGTGTGTCACATTCGCCTGCCCCAACCGAAAGACTAACTCTAAACGATATAAAGCATCCTTTCAACTCATCCAAGTTGTGTAAGTTCGTTCCTTATAGTTTAATCTTGTACCCCCAGCTTGAAGCTCCGACTTTTTCAACCAAACAAAATCACAGCGTGGAGAACGGCCGCCAGAGAAATTGTTCGGACCTCCATTGGGGTGTTACATTTACATAACACTGTTAATTCATCCCTACGGTTCAATAGTTCACCATTGTTGGGGTACCTTAGAATGTGTAGCTATTCACTCAGGCATAAAGGGCAGATGTGGTTAAACGAGGTACAGATTCTACGTTTTTCCAGGATTTTCCATTTTACAATAATTAGTTTCCACCATTTATTTTCAGTTCCACCACAAATCACTCGAAAAGAAGCGTTTGTGCTCCGAAACATGAGAGTTTTTGTGTAGTGATACTATGTTTTATAAACTATTGTAACAACTATTACAATGTAAAACTCTACTCTGTATCGATCACTCTTTATAAAAGTAAATGCTTGAACAGTGGGTTTAAAATCTACGTGTTCTGTCCCTTTTTTACTATATATATATATATATATATATATATATAGTCATCCGCAGACAGAGCTCTTTCGCTGTATCACAGCTCATCAGTACGGTTAGACTCCGATTGCTTTTAACCCAGGATTGAAACCCGACCGAACTGGCGTCAGTCGGCGATTCTACCTCTGGGCTATGGGCGTTCGGTAGAAGAAGGCAGATGTTTTAGTGTGAATATTGTCATTATACCCGCCCAACAGCCAGAGTGCCCTAATCCATTACTGAATGAGCGATGCGTACAAGCCAGAGTAGCTACTGTTTTTCAAAGTCTACCATTCTTCCAGAGTGCTCAATCAGGGTGTGAGAGCGTATATATATATACGGACAATGGAACATGTACTTACTATTGATTTAGATAAATCCTAGAGCTGAGTTCCAATTCCAGTCTGTTTCGTCATGTTCCTTTACTCGCAAATACCCTTATGAAAAGTATGAATCCACATCTTGTCCCCCAACTATGGGTTACTTAGTTAGATTTGTATTACTGAATAATTATTATATAAAATAATTCCTACAATCTAAAAATATTTTCTGGCTTTAAATAACCTGCAAAAGATTTGGTAAACAGTAGAAAACGAATCAATCAACAATTATTTGCAATCAGTGATTTTATGCACTTGTAAAATTTCTTCTTATATACTCTTTACAAGACCCGTATGTATAAAAAAAGATAAGAAGTTAATTTTTGGAGTTGTATTTATTACACACACACACACACACACACACACACACACACATAAACATTTACACAGACATATACACACACGCACACATAAACATTCACACAGACATATACACACACGCAAACATACATAGAAATGAACTCATGCGCAGATACATACAAAGGAGAAAAGCATTGTGCAGGGGGGGATTTCAAAAACTCTCAAAAAGAAACGCCGTATATTTTAACGCGCAAATATCAATCAGACCTTTAATATATTTTCAGAATGTTATCTACAAATTATTACTATATTAATTATTTTTTCAAATTAACTACGGTCCCCAAACTACTTTCGAACAGAGAAAACAAAAATTAAAAAAAATATAAAGCAATAAATGGAATGAATTAATTTTAGTCTTGGGAATGAGTGAAAAATCAAGTCCTGTTCAAAATCAAAACCGGTGATTTGCTCTAATTAGTCCCCCATCAACCCGACAGCCGCAAAGGTTTCCATTATTAGTAACTGATTTTTCCACTTAATGTCTCGGGTGCAGAAAAACAAAATGTTTCTTTTTTTTTTCTTTTTTTCTTCATGACTTCATCCCCACCTCTGATTTGCTAATGAAATTTTAATTAGAATTTGAATATTTTTAATTAGAATCACAAATCTGCCATCGATTAGGTTACTTGATTGATATTTCATAGCAATAAATGATTTTAAAACAAAAGTGATTACGCCGCAAAGGTGAACGGGTCATAAACGGTGATTGAATTTGATTGATGCCTTTTTAATATTTTTATTATTTTTTCATTTCATATCGCGTTCATTTTTATTCGAGAAAACTTAACTTTTTCAAATAAAATCAAGTATAACAATAATAATGATGATCATAGCGACGATGATGCTCGTAGACCATAATTCAGAAGATTATGTAGCGTCAGCCTTTAATGTTGGTTGGTTAATGTTTTGTTTTTATGGCATATCAACCTTGGCGGGTCATTTATTGCCAACTAAATTTTATTTATTTATTGCTGGTAATAACTTTTTCTTGTTTTTATATAAGTCTTGTGTCTAGTAATACTTTTCTCCTTTTCGCGTATTAAGATTCATTGGGATTTGTTTTTTTTTAAGGCCAGGATCCATAAGTCGTACCCTGTTATTTAAACCATAACTGGAGGGAAGGGACGGATTAATACCTTTCTCAAGTGTACCAGTGCTTAAGTGAATGCAGGGTATTCAACTGGAATTCGAACTCGGCTCACCGATTTCTCTTTCCGAGCCGATATCCACTGCACCACAACGCACATCCGTCACTAAACGCTTACAGCACTTGGTATTCCCAAGCGGTCACCCATCTAAGTACTGACCAGGCTCAACGTTACTTAACTTCGGTGATCGAGCGAGAACTGGTGTATGTTTACTTTTTACTCTGGTAGGATATGTTGGACAGCTTCGCCATAATAAAACAAAAACTTAGCAAGATGTTGTTTATCCAATAAATTATATTATTCGGACTATTGTCCTCATCTTTATTGCCATCTGAACGATGTTTCGGCCGTTGTACACTCTGGCCTTCTTCAGGTACTAGGAACTTCGAACCAAACACAATATTACAATCACTGGGGTATATCATCATCATTCCTTGCGTAAAGCCTCGATTAAAAGTCATGAGCGATCTCCCTGTAACACTGTAAGTTACTTGTTCACCACTACTGTAGCTGGGTATTGAACTCACAATTCAGAGTCAAATCAGGATGTAACCAACGTCTATATCCACTGGGCCATGTATCCTTAAGGTAACATGGCCCAGTGGATATAGACATTGGTTAGTTTCTGTGTCATGACCGAAAGTATTGTCAGTTCAATTCCAGGCTAAGGCAGTGGTGAACAAGTAACTTGCAGGGTAATAGGGAGATAACTCATGACTTTCAAAATAGGCATTACTACGCAAGAAATGGAGTCCATATACCAAAGTGATTGTAATAAAGTGTTCGATTCGAAATTCCTAGAAACTGAAGATGGCTGAAACGTAGTACAAATGGCAACAAAGATGAGGACAATAGTCCAAATAATGTAAATACTGTAAATACTTCCTCATCTCAGAAATATAGACAAATTGAATGATCTATTATTAAACGTCGTACAAATGGCAACAAAGATGAGGACAATAGTCCGAATAATGTAAATACTGTAAATACTACCTTATCTCAGAAATCTAGACAAATAGAATGATCTATTATTAAACGTCGTACAAATGGCAGCAAAGATGAGGACAATAGTCCGAATAATGTAAATACTGTAAATACTACCTCATCTCAGAAATCTAGACAAATAGAATGATCTATTATTAAACGTCGTACAAATGGCAACAAAGATGAGGACAATAGTCCGAATAATGTAAATACTGCAAATACTACCTCATCTCAGAAATATAGACAAATAGAATCATCTATTATTAAACGTCGTAAAAATGGCAACAAAGATGAGGACAATAGTCCGAATAATGTAAATACTGTAAATACTACCTCATCTCAGAAATCTAGACAAATAGAATGATCTATTATTAAACGTCGTACAAATGGCACCAAAAGACGAGGACAATAGTCCGAATAATGTAAATACTGTAAATACTTCCTCATCTCAGAAATATAGCCAAATAGAATCATCTATTATTAAACGTCGTACAAATGGCAACAAAGATGAGGAAAATAGTCCGAATAATGTAAACACTGTAAATACTACCTCATCTCAGAAATATAGACGAAAAAGTTTTTTTTTTCTTTACGGGGAACAGTAACTACAAAGAAATTAATGAGAATAATCAGAAAGTGGAAAGTGACTTTTTATAAATCCAGATAATGAGGAAAATTGCAGGATTCCCCACGTCCAGCCAAAAAAGAAAAAAAAACCAATAGAAACAGCACATAATTCAAATGTTCTTAAATATCTATTATCCGTATCACAATTTTCCAGACCTCGATTATGCGGAGGTAAAATGAAAATTGATGATGACATTTTCTGACAAAGAAGACCTATTGAAAATCCTCCCTATTATAATTAAGACAGTAGTGCATTTATATATATATATATATATATATATATATATATATATATATATATATATATATATATATATTGTAACTAAGTTGTAGAACTCGTAGGTTTTTTAACCTGCTGTTCATGCATTTACTTTTATAAAGAGTGCTCGATACAAACGTAGAGCGTTATACTGTAATGGTTGTTACAATGGTTTATAAATTCATAGTATCACTACACAAACATTTTTGCGTTTCGAAGCTAGCCATGTATCTGGGCTTCTTCTTCTTCGGGTGATTTAGTTGATATGAGAATTATCTAGTTGAAAAGACCGTTTATTTGTGTTGCATTTGTTTTTTTAGGTGTTAGTGGGGTTGGTCTGTAATTTGAATTCTGTTGACCTTTTTAGCGTCTTAGGGTTAAGTGTTTGTTGGTGGCTAAGTTCAGGATAGGTTTTCCTATTTATCTTGTGTGGGTGTAGGCTGCTGGCGCCATGCGTGTTGTTATTTGGTTTAGGGGTTGGTAGGTGTTGTTTTGTTTTGAGGCTGGTTGCTTCTTACTTTAATTTGGGTTATTTTGTATTAGGGTGTGTGTTTTTTGTCTTGTTATTTTTTAGTTTTTTACAGTGTCGATATTTTCATTTATTTTTCTACTATTTTACTGTAGCTGCATTTTTTTTTGCTATTTTGGGGTCTATTGTCTTTTTATGTTTATTTATAGGGTTGGTTGTGTGTATTTTTTATACTTGGTGGGGTTCGTGGGTGGGGTGTTTAGTTGTTTTCTTAAATTTTAGCGAGAAATATTTGCGATGTTTGCATAGTACTGCTAATTCGCCTCTACGGTTTAATAAATCGTTACTGTTGGGGTACTGTAGAATGTGTAGCTTTTCACTTAGACATAAAGGGCAGATGTCGTTAAGTGAGTTGCAAGTTCTAGCTTTTTCTAGGATTTTCCATTTTACTTTGGGTTTCTGTTTTGAATCCTTTAGCTTCCAAAAGTATGTGGAAAGGGATGTTTGGTTTCGGTATCAGCTGTTTTTAAATGAGGTTAGGTGCAATTACCAGCGCTGCTTAAAAGTATTCTTAGTTGATCCGATATTCATTTTATTTATAGTTAGATTTTCGATGGATGTTATGTTGCATTGATAGATTATTGAGTTTGTTTTACATTTATTTTGTAGTGGGCAGTTACTAGGGTTTCTACAATTGCACATGTTTTCGCTGTTGTGTTTGATTGTATTTTGGTTGTCGGTTTTATTTTGATCTACGTGTTGATTTGTTATGGCGTGTTATGATTTTTTCTAGGTTGTTTGTGCAACTGTAGCTTAGTTTAACTGTGTTTTTGTTGAAGATTTTACTGAGAGGGTTATTTGTTGGGAAATGTTTTTTTTTAAATTAATTTCAGGAACTTTTGTCCTAGCTTAGTGTTGATCATTTGGTTGAAAGGAGGTGTGTACCAAATGATTTTTCTGTTTCTATTTTTCTTATTAAGGTTATTGTTTGTTATGTATTGAATGTTTTGGTTTCTGTAGCCGCTTTTTTTAATGACTTGTTGTAGAGACCTTTGTGTTTGTTAAATATTTCTTTGTTGGACGAGTTTTGGTTGATTCTATGTTCTATGGAAGAGGGTATATGTTTGATTATACTAGTGGGGTGGTTTGACTTTGGGCGGATGTATAGTGGGTATTCATTGGGTTTTATATATGGTTGGTAACTGTTGTTAACTGAATCTAGTGTGACATCGAGGAAGTTTGCTACTTTTAAATTTGTGTTAACTATTACTTTTAGGTTTAAATCTTTGAATTCTTTATGTATTTGTTTTCTTATTTTGTCTGTTTTAAAGTGTGTGGAGATTTTTTACTATCATTAGACCGTCGTCTCTATATAGCCCTATGTCCTGTGTGTTAATGTCTTACTGTGCGGTGAGATTGTACAGTGTAAATAAGCCGATGAGATCGGAGGACTCTGAGGAGTCCAGCGCACCCATTGTGATGTCGAATTGGTTTACAGAGTTATTTTTTAACCATTGTTCTTGGTTATTGATAAGAACAGATGTTTTTGCTGCCATTATGATATTATATATATATATATATATATATATATATATATATATATATAACGTAGAATACTTGGTATATGAGTCAGGTAAATTCCGATAGAGACGAACTCAAAATGTTTGATATTCTACAATTTCATATGTAATACGTATTTCACAGTAGGAAAAAAGCGACTCGTCAGACCCAAAGGATACAACAGTTAATAATATTCAAAATAAACATTTTATCATAATAAATAATAATAATAATCATAATAAAAATTATTTTTAATATTATTAACTGTTGGAAGTGTATATAGGTAAAATCCCAAAAACCAGATCTTATTAATATTAATTCTATCAATATTAAAAATGATACAGGTAGAGGGCTCGGATTAAATATTACCTATTTACAGAGCCAAATATATATATTATATAAAAAATTTCGAATACTACATTGCGTTGAATAGCTATTTCAGCGAGAAATCTCTCGCTTCATCAGCAACGATCCAAAACAAAAAAATATTAATTCAAATATGTTAAAAATATTCATATCCCGGAAGGAGCCCCAAAACATATCCATACGCAGGAAGTTAAATAAAGAATAAAGGTGAGGTGGGAGTTTAAGTGATATGGCCGTGAGCCGCCTTTCATGTGAAAAGCACATTCTTTTTGAAACTTTAAATGAACCCAAAGAGTAGATACGCTGGTAAAAAAACAACTAAACTTCTCATTAAATTTTTCTCGTTCTCTTCCATTCATAGTAGCTGCTAGCATCTTAGTGGTATCATTGCCTTGTCTGGGGTGAAAAGATAACAAAAGAAATACGCGCTACAGTATTTATTGTTTCCCAGCTTATTTTTAACCGGATTCGATTGGAAATGTTGGAAGGGTCATTAATTTATTGCTTTCGAAAACTTTCTGGATTCTTCAAAATGTGGAGGAACGTCATCCTAAATTAAGTATGATATTCATTTTAAAGCTTCTTAGTTCTGAATTGTATCATTAAAGAAAAGTGGAAGGTAGATACTTGAAAATTTGAGCAAATGCAGGCTCCCCCACGTCCATAAACAATAATTCAGTGAATTTATATATTTTTAGCGTCATTAAATTACCAATGTAAGTGCGTGGGTGGTGCAGTGGATATTGACTCAGATCGAGTCATCGGAGAGTCGAGTTCGAATTCGTATTGAATTCGTTGCATTCACTTACGCGCAAATACCCTTGGGAAAGATATTAATCCTTCTCTTCTCCATCCAGTTATGGGTTAAATAGTAGGACAAATTGAATTTTTATCTGAAACTTTCATTGTATTATATTCACGCCATGTGATTATATTCAGCGTCGAATTAAGTGCTTCGATAGGGAAAGACATTATGATAAAATATTTGACTCTTTCGTTTTTTGTCTGTGGACTTAGGGATGTATTTACGTATTGTCTAAAAATATAGAGACGAGTCATTAGCATTATTTAACATGCTGTACCGACTAATATCTTTATCCTCATCGGTTTTATTACAGCGTATAAGAAAAGCAGAGGACCACAACCGCCAACGTTTTGAAGGGTCACAACACACAAAAAGAAGAAAATTGATGTATTGTTCAGAAAGATCGAAGAATATAACAATCGAAACGTAAAGGGAAATGACTAACGGTTAGGGTTAGGGTTACGGTCATGGATTAAGGTTAGGGGTTAGAGGTTGGGGTTAAGGTCAAGAATTAGGGTTAGGGGTTAGGGTTAGTGGTTAGGTTTAGTGTTACGTTTAGGATTAGGGGTTAGAATTAGAATTAGGTGTCAGGGTTAAGGTTGGGGTTAGGGTTAGTGGTGAGGAGTTAGGGTTAGGATTAGAGGTTAGGATAGGGGATTAGGAGTAGGGGCTAGGGTTTAGGGTTACTTTTAGGGTTAGGATTAGTGGTTATGATTAGGGTTTGGTATCAGGGTTAAGGTTATGGGTTAAGGTTAGTGGTGAGGTGTTAGGGCTAGGGTTAGGGTTAAAGTTAGGGGATAGGGTTAGGTTTACGACGAACACATGTAAAACTGAATAGAACTGATTATTACGGTTATCTATGTGACGCTAATATTTTTATTGATTCTTACTAAACTGGATGAGCGTTATGGTGCAGTAGATATCGGCTCGAAACGAGAAATCGCGGAACCGAGTTCGAATTTCAGTTGAATTCCTTGCATTCACTTACGCGCAAATACTCTTGGGAAAGGTATTATCCATCTCTTCCATCCATTTATGGATTAAATAACAGGACATATCGGGTATTATATCCTTGGCTGCCAACAAATCTACCGCAGAAAGCAATGGCAACCTACTGCGGGATAATTTCCTGCCCAGTCAGTCATATCTCTTTCGAGACATGATCACCCAAGCGTGTTTCACGTATGGCACTTAACTGACTGACTGATGAGATTGTGGAATTGATATGATATTGCTCACGATATTTGCTTCCGTTAGGGCATTATAAATGTTTTCTTCTTTCCTGCAGATCATTTTTTCGTGTACTTTTTTCTTCGTTTTTTTTTCAAAAACTTTTTTCTTCTTTGTTCAATTTTTTCCTTGAGTTTCACATTTTGTTCTTCTTTCTGACCCTCTTCTTCTTCTCTTCTTCTTTCTTCATCTCTTCTTTTGTTCATCGTCCTTTTTCTCCCTCTCTTCTAGTTTTCCCCCTCTTTTTCTTCATCTTTTTTCTTTCTCTCCTCTCCTTCTTTCTCCCCTCTTCTTGTTGTTCTTCTATTTTTCTTTTTCTCTTCTTCTTCTACTTTCTTCGCTATACTCCTTCTTTTCTTGTTATCCCTCTTTTCTTTTTCTCGCTTCTTCACTTTTCTTCTTCATTCTTCTTCCCTCTTCTCTCTCTCTCTCTCTCTTCTTCACTCCCACTTTCTCTCTCTCTTTCATCTCTCTTCTTTTTTCTTCTTTCTTTTTCTTTTTTCTTTCTCTCCTCTTCTTCTTTTTCCTCTTTTCTTCTCCTGTGCTTCTACTTTCCCTTTCTCTATTTTTCTTTTTTCTTTATCTTTTATTCTCTTTCTTCTTTATCTCAATCTCTTTGTCTTCTCTTTTCTCCCTCCTTCTTTTTTCTTCTTTCTCTCACTCTTCTTATCTTTTTGTTCTATTTTCTCAACCTTTTCTTCACCCTTCTTCTCTTCTACCCTTTTTCTTATTCATTTCTACTTTCTCCTTTTTTTCTTTTTCACTTTTTCTATTTCTTTCCCCCTCTTATCTTCCATCTTTCCTTTTTTATTCCTTTTTCTTCTTCTCTTCTTTATTTCCCCATCACTACTCCTTCTTTTCCCCCTCTTTTTCTTTTCTTCCTTCTCTCCCTCATATTTTTCTTCTGTTCTTTTTCTTTCTCGCTATATGCTTTCTCTTCTTTCTTACTCTCTCATTATTTTCTTTTTTCTCTTTATTTTTTCTTGTTTTTCTTCTTTTCCTCTCTCTCTTTCTCTCCTCCCATTTCTCTTTTTTCTCTCTTTCTTCTTCTTTTATTCTTTCTCCCCTCTTTTTCTTTTCTTATCCTCTTTGGTTTCCTTCTTCTTCTTTCTCTCCGTCTTCTGTTTTTCTTTTTCTTTTCGTCTCTTCCTTCTTTTCTTCTTTATCCTACTCCTTTTTACTTCTTCTGTCTCCCTTTTTCTTCTTTTTCTTCTCTTCTTCTTTCTGACGCTGCTGTTCTTCTTTCTCCTCTTCTCTTCTTTTCCTTTTTATTCTGATTCATCCTACTCCTCCCACTCCTCCTACTCTTCTTCTTCTTCTTCTTCTTTATTTTTCTCTTATCAATAATAAACATCTAATGTTTATTATTGCCCTCGTGGTTGTTGCCGAATAAATTGATAAATGTCCCAGCTCTGCTTGGCGCCATTTTGGTTCAAATGTCAAGAGGGCGTTGTTTTTTTATATTTTTATTTATTTATTTTTTGACACTGAAAAGGAACCAATCAAACTAATATCAGTCAATTGGTGCACTTCCCGTGTGAGCATTCAGTTCATACGTAAATTTGGCAATCAGTTTTCACTAATTTCTGCTTTTGCTCTTTAGGTGGTGGAAAGGGGAACACAGAAAGAAAGACAATAAACGTTGCAACGATTTTACAAGTGTATATAATTTTTCTAAATTACGCAGGCGATAACGACAACTGAGATTTGACGGAAAAAGGTTAGCGAGAAATTATGAGAAAATAATTAATGATCATAATTATTAACGTAACTCTTCTCATATCTTGAAACACTTCCAGAAGATCCAAGTTTTTCGGAAAATACAATAAACAAGGTTTAGCAATATTTCATATAAATGTCTGTCTTCAAGTTATTTTTATTCTATTATTAACTCAACATAAAGATCAACATCCACACAATTCAGAATTAGCCCTAAGATTTGTAGATTATGGAGATGTGTAGGATATGTAGGATAGATAAATTGAAGAAATTGAAATTTTAATAGTCGGTGTTTCAAAAAGCTGCGATCCCGGGAAGGCGTTTTTCCAGAGGATGTTACCAAAGGGAATGAAAATGATTCAACGTTTTGTACACGGCATAGCAGATCTGTTCTGTAAAGGTCGGATTTGATTTAATTAGGTGTAATATTTAAGATATTTATAGGTTGTGGGGCAATGGATATCGGCTTAGAACGAGAAATCGGGGAGCCTAGTTCGAATTCCAGTTACGCGCAAATACACTTGGGAAAGGTATTAATCTCTTCCCTCCAGTTATGGGTTAAATAACAGAACATTGGGTTCTATAGCCTTGGCTAGCAACCAGTCTACTGCAGGAGGTAATGGCAACTTACTGCGTGATAATCTACTGCCCAGTCAGTCATGTCTCTTTCGAGACATGATCGCCTAAGAGGTATCCCGTATGGCCCTTAACTGTCTGACTGAATATAATAGTTGGAAACATAATTAAAACTTATACTGGCCATAAATTGGGGGTCTGTTTTATATTGTTCTGGAGTAATAGACTGATCCCACACTAATTATACTTAATATAATAATGTAATATAATCTATCTCTTCTCCCTTCAGCTATGAGTTAAATGGCAGGAGAGATCGGGTTTTATAGCCTTGGTCGGCAACCAGTCTACCGCAGAATGCAATGGCAACCTACTGCAGGTAGTCATGTCTCTTTCATGTCTCTGCCCAGTCAGTCATGTCTCTTTCGAGAAATGATCGCCCAAAGCGTGTATCACGTATGGCACTTGACTGACTGGCTACGTATAAAAAAATTGTATTTCATTCAGTCTGAATTTACTCCTCTTGCCTTGTCGCATAGATTGCTAGGTTTTTTTTCCTCTAAAGAAAACCGACATTTTTTAATCGTATCACCCCGAGCAACGCGCTCACGCCACTGATGTGCAGACGGCTACATAAGAATAAAAAGATTAGATAGAAAAATGTGAAGAGAAAGACGAACCAGTTAGAAAGGAGCAAGAGAAGGATGGGAATACAGGTGTGATGACAGTTACAAAGGTGGAGAGAAAGGAAAAGATATACTGGGTGGTGAAGATAGAACTAAGAAAGAAGAGTTAAGTGGTTAAGAGATGAGTATTGACATTGCATTTAAATTCTTAAAGGTTGTAGCCGTCAGGAAAGCAATAATATGGAAACGAGTTTCACAGGCGAGAAATGCGAGAAAAGAAGCTGCAAGAGTAGAATTGTCGTCTGCATTTGGTTGAGCTAACTGTGAATGGGTGAAACGCAGTTGCCAATCTGGTTGCACGAGTAAACACCTGTTGCAGAGTTACCAGTGACTTAAGTTCGTTGGAGCAGAAACCATGTAAGTGTTTATAAAACAGACAAAGAGAAGCCACATCCCGTCGGTGGGGAAGTGGCTGCAGTCGAGCCGCCAAATCGGTACCTATCTTATTCACAAACCTGAGTTCTTTATACTTGAATGCATTATTATTTTACATATAAATCGAAGACATATGTACTATCGAAATAGTGTTAAAAGTTGTTAATCATTGTTTCTTTTCTTTTCCTTTTATAAAAATTGTGCGCTTCCGAAAGTTTTAATCCATGGAAATTTCACAGTTTTCCTATCATAACTTTGGGTTTGAGTTTTATTTAACGGCATATCAACACCTCTGTGAGTTATTTTATGCCAAAAAGGTGGGGTTTTAAGGTACGAATGTAGTGTTCAGTTATAGAGAGAAGGTTGATTTAGTCAGGTTTTAATCACATTTTTTTGTTTTTATTTAAAATGTCTTCTAGTTTTGTATTCAAAAATGTTTTGCTGAGAGTATTTTTTTCTTTCAAAAATGTGTTATATTAATAACTTTTTCTTAAAAATATATACTTGGTAATATTTTTCCTTTCTTTAAAAAAAATATATATATTTTCTATATAAGACTATTTTTATACTTTCATAATGTTCAGACCCCAGTTTGTGGAGTTAACTATTTGTCCATAGCTGGGACCCTAACAGGTGCTACCATCCCGGATCAGGGTGGATCTGGGAACAACAGCAATTAAGAGGTGGTTCCATGCTCCTCACAACCTCCTAATCAGAGGCTTTGCTGTCGGATGCAGTTTACTGTCATGCCCAGGACCTATTTTAACTTTCTGATTAGTCTTAATCCTTAAGTTAATGACTGAATAAGCTCATGGCTAGTTAGTTCTATGACAGTACCATATCTGTAGCAATTCCCTTATGGCGTCGTTAAATATTTTAACATAACAAATTTTAACAAAATATTGCCATAACAATCATAAATTTGAATGCTGGAACATAAAGATGTCAATAAGTTCAGTCGTGGTTTGATGAGAAAAAGGTTCTGATAAACTCTTTGAGGGGATCTCCGGTGGCCAATGTCTTAAAGAAATATAAATTAAATTGTTCTTACAATTATAACTCTCGCCTTACGAACGTTTTTATCAATGTACAATAATAATTGGGATCAGAGGTTATTTTAGTTCCATTTTTATTTCTGACACAAATCTTCAGTGAAAATATGATACCATTTCTGATTTTAGATCTCCGGTTGATAGCCGTAAGGGAACGAGTATACAACAAAAATCAAAATAAATAATAATAATAATAATAATATTAGGAATGAAAATGAAGTCTTATCAAATAAAGAAAAAATAAAGCAAAAAATCCAACTGAAGGCTCAAAGAATAAGACGCTATGAAAAAAGAGCAAGATTTTACAGACAAAACAAGATTTTTCAGACTGATACAAAGAGATTTTACAGGGAAATAGGTAAAAAAAGAATTGAAGTGACAGTCACCCCCAGAATGGAAGAAGTCACACAGTTCTGGGAAAAGATATGGGCTTGCCCTAAAGAACATAGCAAGGAAGTACATTGGATTGCGCAAGAGATAGAACGAATGAAAAATAAACCAGAACAGACATGGTCTGGAATTACAGAAGAGGATGTTAAATTTGCACTAAAAAAGCACACAATTGGAAATTCCCAGGTATAGATAAAATTCCTAACTTTTGGCTATATTATTTAAATGCAGCACCTAAAAAACTAGCCAAAGAACTTCAAGAAATGGTTGACGATCCCACTAAAATTCCTGCATGGATGACCAAAGGAATTACATTTCTTCTACCCAAGAATGGTGACACAAACAACCCGAAAAACTACAGACCAATTACATGTCTTCCGACAACATATAAACTATTAACATCTATTTTAACAAAACAGACATATTTATTCTTAGAAAGAAATGACATGATACCGCTTGAACAAAAAGGGTGCAAACGTGGCTGTTATGGTTGTAAAGACCAATTGCTAATTAACAAAATGATCCTGGAAAACTGCTACAGTACAAAGAAAAATCTTAGTACTGCCTGGATAGATTATCGAAAGGCATTCGATAGTGTGCCACATTCCTGGATTTTAAAGACTTTAAATATATACAAGATATCGCCCGTCATCATCAATTTCATCAAACAGTGCATGTCTATATGGAAAACAACCCTTTACCTCAATCATATAAATGGAACCTATAAGTCTGATGAAATAAACATCAAAAGAGGTATATTTCAAGGTGATTCTTTATCTCCCTTACTATTCTGCATATCATTAATAGCACTAACCAGTCAACTTAATAGGACAGAATGTGGTTATAAAATAGGCCAAAAGAAAATAAGCCATCTATTTTACATGGATGACTTGAAGTTATATGCTAAGAATGATAATGAGCTGGAAGGTCTTCTGCAAACTGTAAAATGCTTCAGCGAAGACATTGGAATGAAATTTAATTTGAATAAATGTGCTAAAGCTACAGTTTTACGTGGATCAATACAAGAAACATCTTCAATTAGCTTAGACGCTGCTGTAACAATAAAAGAATTGAAACCAGAAGAAGCTTATAAATACCTAGGTGTAAATGAGAGCGAAAACATTCACCATAAAAAAATGAAAGAAATAGTGGGTAAAGAGTACTATAGAAGGCTACGAATGATATTAAAAACTGAATTAAATTCACAGAACAGAGTTATGGCCATTAATAGCCTTGCAATCCCAGTTGTCCAATATAGCTTTAACATCTTAAACTGGACTCTAAACGACATCAGGCGAATGGATGCTAAAACAAGAAAGCTTCTTTCTAAGCATAAGATGCATCATCCAAAGGCTGATGTAGACCGTCTATACATACCCCGTAAAGAAGGTGGAAGAGGTCTTATTCAGCTGGAATTGTCATACAAGACAACAACTATTGGCTTACTAACATACATAGAAACAACAAAGGATTGGATGATACAATTAGTAAGGCAACATGAAGAAAGAAAGAAAAATATTCAATAATAAAAGAAGGCAGTAAATACAAACAAGATTTACAGTTAGTAGATTCTGTAGAAAAGCAAAACAGAAGCCAAGAACCAACTATTGCGGCAAAAAATATGAAAATAAAAGCCAAAGATAAAGCTCTCGAACAGATGAAACAGCGCTGGCAAGACAAACCTCTGCATGGCCAATATCCAGTACGTGCCAATAAATCCAATGTTGACAAAGTTAATACTCATCGATGGTTACGTGCATCTGGATTAAAGTCTAATACTGAAGCCTTTATTCTTGCAGCACAAGACCAAAGTCTTTTCACTAGAAACTTTCAGGCAAATATTATGCATAATAATATGGATCCAAAATGCAGGTTTTGTGATAAACACAAAGAAACAATAGACCACCTAATCTCAGGCTGTTCTGTACTTGCCCCAAATGAATATAAAAATCGCCACGATAGAGTTGGGCAATATTTACATTGGGCAATGTGCAAACATTATAGAAAGGCTGTAAACAAACACTGGTATGAACATCACCCAGCACCGGTTACAGAAATAGAAGATGTAACCATTCTATGGGATTACACCATCTACACAGACAGAAAAATTGAAGCAAACAGGCCAGACATTATTGTTAAAAACCAGAAGGAGAAAACTTGTCTATTAATTGATATGGCTTGTCCAGCGGATTGTAACATAGCAATCAAGGAATTTGAAAAACTGTCAAAATATAAAGACCTGGAAATTGAAATAGAAAAAATGTGGAAATTGAAAACAAGAGTTGTGCCAGTGATAGTAGTTGCACTTGGAATGATAAAAAATGGAACAAAACAACACATTGAAAGAATCCCTGGAAACCCCAGCTTAAGAGATATACAAAAAATTGTCTTATTAAGTACAGCCCACACACTAAGGAAAACTTTATCTATGTAATGCTGGGGGTGATAGGGAAGATAGAAAAACATGAAATAGAGCCATAACAACACGCCACTACCTACCTTAGGTCTCCCCGCAGACTTGGTTGATAGTGAGACCAAAGCAGAAATCGAAATATGATGAAAAATGACATAATAATAATAATAATAATAATAAGAAGAAGAAGAAGAAGAAGAAGAACGCGATTGGAATTACAACGAGAATGACGTGTTTTTCTGAGGCTCCTGAAAACCTAACGTTTTTTTTTCTAATGAAATTTTTTTTTGTTTTTACTATTTTAAACGTAAACATAAATTTTTAATTTTAATATTTTAAACATAAACATTATTTTTTCTTCATATATAATTTAAATTGTATGTTTCTTCTTTAAATGATCCTTAAATAGATTTATTAACTAGTTTTCTAAAGCAAGACAACGGGAAAAAATGCGATAAAATCACTAAAAACTGTTCTATACAATTTCTACGATATCCTTTCTTAGAAAGAATACGTAATAATTTATTTATATTTATTCGTTTATATTATATATTTATTTATTTTTCGATAACATTCTCGTTGGATTTAATGAAAGAATAACACTACAGAATACAGTGGGCGAACAAATTATTATTTTTAAATTTTACGGTAGTAAACTCAAACGTATGTCCACTTTTTCTTTTCTATTAAATTTCGAATTGTTTTTTTTTATATTAATTATTTTTATTGCAAGGACTATTGATGGTAGCAACAATTTTTTTTTTCTTTTAACAATACTCTCCAAGTGCAGTGATGTTTTTTTCCCGTTGAACGGCCGTTACGTCCAAGTTTGTTTTTTCAACCAGCGTCTCTCTCTTTGAATTTTTCTTTTTCTCAATATGAAATTCTGTTTTAATATAAACAGGAATTTTACTTTAGATATTATCGAATTTTTTTTCTTAACATAAACATGAATTTTTCTTCATATATTATATAATTTTATTGAATTTTATTTTATTTTATTTTATTTTATTTATTTTATTTTATTTATTTTTTTATGAAATTCTGTTTTACTATTTTAATCTATCTGTTTGTTCTTTAAATGAACCTAATAAATAAAATCATCCGTATTATATTTCCTTTAGCTGTCGATATTTTGTAATAATTTTATTTTTAACTATTATAATTTTCTTAAAAACAAAAAACAAAACAAAACAACAAGAAAATAAATTAAATCCGATGAAAAACAATTTCTACGGTATTATTTTATAGAAAGACTACGTATTTATTTATATATTTATTTTTATTTATTTATTGATTTAATTTACTTATTTAATTTATCTTATTCTGATAACCCTATTTTTGACCAACGACTTTATTGAAAACGTGCCGGGCAACTTTGGGTGAACTTTTGGACCCGTGCGTCACTCGTGGGAAAAACATGAGAAATACAAATAGAAATAAAAAGTCCAGTATGGCTCTTCCAGTGGATAAACAGGGAGCCCGTCCTTCAGGAGGGAACCTACCTGAGGTCGAAAAATCTGCCATAGGAACAAATTCCTACACAAAGAATGGATCTTCAGGTCCCCACAACCAGAATAATCCTAATGATGGTCCTGAAAATTCTCCAGCTAGATCTACAATCGTATATTTAAAGAAAGAAAAAATAAAATGGTCTCGTGAGGAGTACAAAGTCGCGATGACTGCATTTCATGAAGGGTTACTCAAACCTCAAAAAAAATGACTCGCCAAACATATGACATTTGGGGTGAAAAAGTTGGTCAAGTAAATAGAAAGTATATTGACGAAAATAAATTAGCCAATGTACGAAGGTACATTATTCGTAATAACCGATTGACAGAGGCTGAAATTAATGAAATTAAAAGAATTGTAACCAGAAGAGACGAATTAACAAAATATGAAAAGGAACCGGAATCAGAATCAGAAATAACAAGTAATAACATCAAACAAGCCACAGGTCATAATGTAGAAACCGTGATACACACAAATCACTGTGAAAATAATGCTGTAAGTTTTAAAGTGCTGGAAAGGTGTGATCTGAGTCAGTTAAAAGACGAAAATAAAACGAGTTCAGAACACATGGAACATAATTATTTGACGGAAAATAAGATGAGTATACAAGAAGCCAAGGAAGAAATCAAGAACCATATAAGTCAAATACAAAATATTGCAATGGAGGAACGAGAACAGCTCCCAAAATTACAACCAACAAAGCATAACCTCCGAACTGTTAAACTCTACAATGCAGCACTCAAATTAATCTTGGATGAAGACACTCATACAAATCTCAATGAAGCGATATATGCATCAGCAATAGCAGCAACAAAAACATTGAACATCAAATTAAAAACAAGGCAGTCTCGCAGACATGAAGATCCACCTTGGAAAAGAAAAATAGAAAAAGAAATCGAACAACTTAGAAGTGAACTATCGGTACTGGATGAACTGTGTAGAGGAATAAATGTAAGAACTAGGAAAAGCAGAAGAGTCGAAAGAAAATACAACATTAGAAATGAAAATGAAATCCTATCAACTAAGGAAAAAATAAAGCAAAAAATACAACTGAAGGCTCAAAGAATAAGACGCTATGAGAAAAGATCAATATTTTACAGACAAAACAAAATTTTTCAAACCGATGCAAAGAGATTTTACAGGGAAATAGGTAAAAAAAGAATTGAAGTGACAGTACCCACCAGAATGGAAGAAGTTACACAGTTCTGGGGAAAGATATGGGCTTGCTCCAAAGAACATAGCAAGGAAGTAGATTGGATTGCACAAAAGATGGAACGAATGAAAAATAAACCAGAACAGACATGGTCTGGAATTACAGAAGAGGATGTTAAATTTGCACTAAAAAAGCACACAATTGGAAATTCCCAGGTATAGATAAAATTCCTAACTTTTGGCTATATTATTTAAATGCAGCACATAAAAAACTAGCCAAAGAACTTCAAGAAATGGTTGACGATCCCACTAAAATTCCTGCATGGATGACCAAAGGAATTACATTTCTTCTACCCAAGAATGGTGACACAAACAACCCGAAAAACTACAGACCAATTACATGTCTTCCGACAACATATAAACTATTAACATCTATTTTAACAAAACAGACATATTTATTCTTAGAAAGAAATGACATGATACCGCTTGAACAAAAAGGGTGCAAACGTGGCTGTTATGGTTGTAAAGACCAATTGCTAATTAACAAAATGATCCTGGAAAACTGCTACAGTACAAAGAAAAATCTTAGTACTGCCTGGATAGATTATCGAAAGGCATTCGATAGTGTGCCACATTCCTGGATTTTAAAGACTTTAAATATATACAAGATATCGCCCGTCATCATCAATTTCATCAAACAGTGCATGTCTATATGGAAAACAACCCTTTACCTCAATCATATAAATGGAACCTATAAGTCTGATGAAATAAACATCAAAAGAGGTATATCTCAAGGTGATTCTTTGTCTCCATTACTATTCTGCATATCATTAATAGCACTAACCAGTCAACGTAATAAGACAGAATGTCGTTATAAAATAGGCCAAAAGAAAATAAGCCATCTATTTTACATGGATGACTTGAAGTTATATGCTAAGAATGATAATGAGCTGGAAGGTCTTCTGCAAACTGTAAAATGCTTCAGCGAAGACATTGGAATGAAATTCAATTTGAATAAATGTGCTAAAGCTACAGTTTTACGTGGATCAATACAAGAAACTCAATTAGCTTAGACCCTGCTGTAACAATAAAAGAATTGAAACCAGAAGAAGCTTATAAATACCTAGGTGTAAATGAGAGTGTATACATTCACCATAAAAACATGAAAGAAATAGTGCGTAAAGAGTACGATAGAAGGCTACGAATGATATTAAGAACTGAATTGAATTCTCAGAATAGAGTTATGGCCATTAATAGCCTTGCAATCCCAGTTGTCCAATATAGCTTCAATATCTGAAACTGGACTCTAAACGACATCAGGCGAATGGATGCTAAAACAAGAAAGCTTCTTTCTAAGCATAAGATGCATCATCCAAAGGCTGATGTAGACCGTCTATACATACCCCGTAAAGAAGGTGGAAGAGGTCTTATTCAGCTGGAATTGTCATACAAGACAACAACTATTGGCTTACTAACATACATAGAAACAACAAAGGATTGGATGATACAATTAGTAAGGCAACATGAAGAAAGAAAGAAAAATATTCAATAATAAAAGAAGGCAGTAAATACAAACAAGATTTACAGTTAGTAAATTCTGTAGAAAAGCAAAACAGAAGCCAAGAACCAACTATTGCGGCAAAAAATATGAAAATGAAAGCCAAAGATAAAGCTCTTGAACAGTTGAAACAACGCTGCCAAGACAAACCTCTGCATGGCCAATATCCAGAACGTGCCAATAAATCCAATGTTTATAAAGTTAATACTTATCGATGGTTACGTGCATCTGGATTAAAGTCTAATACTGAAGCCTTTATTCTTGCAGCACAAGACCAAAGTCTTTTAACTAGAAACTTTCAGGCGAATATTATACGTAATAATGTGGATCCAAAATGCAGGTTTTGTGATAAACACCAAGAAACAATAGACCATCTAATCTCAGACTGTTCTGTACTTGCCCCAAATGAATATAAAAATCGCGACGATAGAGTGTGACAATATTTGCATTGGACAATGTGCAAATACTATGGAAAATAAGTAAACAAACACAGGTATGAACATCACCCAGCACCGGTTAAGGAAATAGAAAATGCCACCCTTCTATGTGATTACACCTTCTACACAGGCAGAAAAATGAAGCAAATAGGCCGGACATTATTGTTAAAAAAAAAAGAAGAAACTTGTCTACTAATTGATATAGCTTGTTCAGCGGTTTGTAACATAGCAACCAAGGAATTTGAAAAACTGCCAAAATATAAAGACCTGGAAGTTGAAATAGAAAAAATGTAAAAATTGAAAACAAGATTCGTGCCAGTGATAGTAGGTGCAGTTGAATATAAATCTTTAGTTTTATCTTGTAAGGGTCATCAAGCTCTCTATACAGAACAATCGCTTAATATTTTATATTAAAAAGATCTTTTTAAATTATCCTCTCATTTCAAGGACTTGGCATCACTATCTATCTATCTATCTATCTATCTATCTATCTATCTATCTATCTATCTATCTATTTGGATTCCAGAATTAAATAAACTGCGCAGATATGCACAGAGAGGGTCTCGGTGTTGTCCTATCTCTCGTTATATAGGATTTTAAAATTAACTTACCGCACGGTACTCGGCAGATTTTTCTTGAGAGACGAATTAAATCCGATATCGGCACAGGGAATCTGGGACAGGCTGTCGGAGTCCTAGTCTGTTAAACCAGACTAGTCTGTAAACAAGAGATTTAACTTTTCAACAGGGAGACCAAGCTAACCAGCTTGAATCTGAAGTATTTGAGAGAACGAGGCAAGGCTGCCCTCCTGCTTCGTGATCTCTTGTCTTTCGGGATACATGTGGCTCTGATGCAGAAGACACGATTGACAAGATGATGCTCGTGTATTGTCTGACGAGTTTTCGTTTATTCTGCCTACTGAGACCAGCTAGCTAGAGTTTGTTTTCTTGCTGGTTAAGCGTAGCCTGGATGCGAGAGTGGGCGTTGTCCATATCAATGCGTAGGGCCGGTTGATCGTAGCCGATATTGCTGTGAACAATAGTTCCTTTCGGATCGCTGCTGTTTATGCGTCTTTTCCGTCAGTTCGGGTGGTTCCTGGTGGCCACTAGAATGACTATAATCATGGACTCCCAAATAGACACGGACCAAGGCGCTAGTGAGTGATCGGGCGATCGTAGCCTGGTTGATCTGATCGGCAAGTTTGGTCGCGTTGATAGATACCGGGTCAATCACCCTGGAAAGGATGTAAACCAGGGCACGTAAGTAGCCGTCTATCCAGGTGGCTAGCTACCTGGACAGAATGTTAGCCAGAGAGGTCGATCTCGATTTGCTAGATTGTCCCAGGTTCCACTGGTTAGGTTATTCAAACCACAAACTAATTTGTGCTCGGATGGCTTAGGTACTAAGCGTAGAATGGCTGAACATTGGAAGTTCAGTCTGTCCTTACTGGACAGGCGGAACTTCTGCAACAGCTTACTAAATTTGTGCAGCGGGAAATAGCGGTGCCGCTTATTGGGAATAGGTGGGAGAAACTTAGGGTTAAAATTAGTTCTGTCACCACCAAATACTGCTAAAGATTCGCCTTAGATATATCTAACAAGGTGAAAATTCTTAAGGATAGTCTATCCCGGGCGGTGGCTGGTGGGGATTTCCAAGAGATAGTTTTAACTTGGCATGTCGTTGAGAAGGAGGTTAGCAAGCGCTACCAGGGTCATAAACCTAAGTTAAACAAGATTTATAACGAGGCTGTGAATATGGACGCAGAATTGCGTAAAGAAGAGATCCATTGAAGTGTAGATTGATGCATTCGTGAGGTCAATACCAGGCAGCGGCGAACTTTGAGGTTAGCCAAAGATATTTACAATGAGTTTCGCAGCTATTTGGCTGAATTTTTCAGCTCGGGCCAAGCAAAGCGCCTAACTGAAACGGGAAATACTAATGTCCTTCTGTGCCACATCTTTTAAACTTCCACTCAAGATCTTTGTATTTGGATAGTTTTTCTAAAGAATTTTCAAAGATACATTGCAAACTGTAGGGATTATCATGTCAATAAGAAAGCATTTTCCATTTTTGTGGTCTTTGATCACAATGTCTGATGGATTAGCTTTGACTGTTCTGTCTGTGGGCATTATAAAATCTCCTTAAATTGTGACAGGTTTTATCTTTGTATTCAGTTCTGGGTGATATTCATACTAGTTTATTTTTTTTTAATCATTTCACCCCGTGCAAGGCGGAAATGCCACTGATGTGCGGGGGGCTACGTAACTGTAAAAAGATTAATTAGAAGAGAGTGAGGAGTATATACCACTTAGAAAAGAGCAATAGAAAGATGAGAAAGCAGGTGTGATGACAGATACATAGGTGGAGGGAAAGGGAAGGATATACGGGCGTGGGGAGAGAGCTAGAATCCAGTGGTTAATAGATGAGTATTGACTCTGCATTTAAATTTCTGGAGGTTGTAGCCGTCAGGAAAGCAAGAATACGGGAGCGAGTTCCACAGGCGGGAAATGCGAGAGAGGAAGCTGCAAAAGTAGAATTGCCGTCTGCATTTGGCTAACCTGACTGTGAATGGGTGGGACCCAGTTGCCAATCTGGTTGCACGAGTAAACACCTGTTGTGGAGGCACCAGTGACTTAAGTTCGTCCGAGCAGAAGCCATGAAAGTATTTATAGAACAGACAAAGGGAGGCCACATTTCGTCAGTGGGGAAGTGGCTGCAGTCGAGCCGCCATGCCAGTACCTATCACATTACAGACTCTCCTTTAAAGCCTGTCGAGAACACTGAGGTGAATGGCAGGGGCGCCTGAACATAAATGGCAGCCGTACTCCATGCACGGACGGATGGTTGACTTGTATATATGCAGGATGGATTCAGGTGGAAAAAACATCCTGGATCGACATAATGACCCAACCTTCTTAGCAGTGGATTTAGCTATGGATTCGATATAGTGGTTCCATTTGAGGTCTGAAGGGAGGGTAAGGCCGAGGAGGCGTAGTGTGTTGCTCTCAGGGAGAATCGCTTGGTCCATGCTTATTGGAGGCAGGAGAGGTTGCCTGTGATTGTTGACAGACAACAGCTTGGTCTTAGACTTTTTATTTCATTTTCGTTCCTGTAAAAGATGCATATTTTCTTGGCCTCTTTTTATTGGGTCCTTAGCTCCGTGAAACCAGATACAAAATGGTCAGTTCTTTCTGATCTTCATTATTACCATTTTACTCATTTCGCTAAAAGAATAGGTTTCAAGTAGACAGAGAACTAACATCCGAAATGGCTTCATGTCGTTTACTACTGATAAATCATTTACATGATAAAAATATCTTAAGATCAAACAAATTTTGCACAGATAAAGCTCTTCGTAATGTGTAAGCTGTACGTGTGAGTGCAATATTTTTATTCTTTTAAAGCACGGACTAGCAGAGATCATATCGATGAGTTCATCATAATCTTTTCCAATCAATCCGAGGGCCCAAAATACAATTAGAATAACTGTTGTCATCATGTGCCACATCTTTGAGATTACCACTTCAAGATCCTAATAATTTAATAGATTTTTGAAAATCTTCAACGATACATTAAAATCTTCATGGACCGCCATGTGTTTGCAGTCTTTGATCACGATATCTGGGCCACAATTTTGATTATTTTGGCTGTGTGTATTGTCCCATAAAATTGATACAGGCTCTATCTCTTTAAATGCGTCTTGGTGGCATTCATACCAGTTTCTTGAATAAAAAAGACAAAAAAAAACATTCCAGATTTTGCAAAAAACGTCAGTCCAATCTTCTTCTTCTTAGTATCATTGTTGTTGATGTTGATGATGCATTGTTAACCTCATTGTTGTTGATGTTGATGATGATGCATTGTTAACCTCATTGTTGTTGATGTTGATGATGATGCATTGTTAACATCATTGTTGTTGATCTTGATGCTGCTGCATTGTTAACATCATTGGTGTTGATGCTGATGATGATGTATTGTTAACAACATTGTTGTTGATGTTGATGATGATGCATTGTTAACATCATCGTTGTTGTTGATGATGATGCATTGTTAACATCATTTTTGTTGATGTTGATGATGATGCATTGTTAACATCATTGTTGTTGATGTTGATGATGATGCATTGTTAACATCATTGTTGTTGATGTTGATGATGATGCATTGTTAACATCATTGTTGTTGATGTTGATGATGATGCATTAGTGGTGTAAAGAATACAGAATCGGAATGGCAAAACAACATCGGTTTCGTTACATTTTCTAAGGCGCAAATATTCTTGGGAAAATTATGAATGCATCTTCTCTCCCTAGTTATGGGTTAAATGGTAAAATATGCATCTAGAATAATAATTGTTATTTTGAAAATAAAAACGCTTTAATGTAATATTCTCTCGAAATAAATTCTTATAATCACAAATAACTGTCGGCTTTAAATAACTCATAAAAACCGTAATATATGATCAACAAATCAATCAAATTATCTCCTAATTTCTGGAATAAAGTGTTATCATTATTTATATGCGATCTTTCGTCATCATCTTTGGTATTGTGATCACAAAATTGCTGTCGGTGTATTCACCGACCTTCATCAGGTGTTGTATATTAATCTACAGGGTTAAATTTTGTTTGTTTTGTCTGGTTCTTATTTTAGTATTGCTCAGTTAGTGCTAGCCACTGAGTTCAAGTACGCACTACCTGACTCTGATACTGAATTCACAATTACTATGTCACCATATTCATAAACCTGCGCTTCTGTGACGTGGGAGAATACAGCTTGAAGAACTCGTTGCTTTAAATCCATTCTTTCTGCTAATTTTTTATGTTCTTTCAGAATATTATTTTCATGGTAGGAGGCCGCTTGTTTTGCCTTTATATTTTTTGCCACAACTACAAAGTATAGCGTACACGCAGTTCTTGGTCATGTTCTCTTCTGTCTAAGGCTTGACTTGTTAAAGATTACTTATGGACAATAGAATTTGTGAATCTTTCGTATTTCCGCTTTCCAAGGATCCACTGCCATACTAGAATAGCTTTTCTAATAACGAGGCTCACCTAGAAGTGGGAAGTAATAATATATATATATATATATATATATATATATATATATATATATATATATATTGTGTGTATTTTGGCAGCATTTTTTCATTAATGCAGGTTTCATTGAATAATATAGAAAAGTTTTGTCTATTAATTTTGTGTAGGATCCGTTCATACCGTCTGATATACTTGATGGTGATGTCGTTGAAAGACTACAAAAAATCACAGTATTTGTTGAATTTTTTATCGGGTCTAAGCTTTCGGCTCACAAAAGCCATTATCAAAGAGTAAATATTAACACACAGTAAACATAGAACATTTAAGCTATTAACAATAAAGATAATTGAATTGAAAATATAAGTCCATCCCTACCGTGGCGAATGGCCGAAGACAGTGACAAAATAGTGTTGTTGTGGTCCCTGGTCTGATTACAGACATTTGAGTACGTTATTGGAAATATCGAAATTGATTGTATTCAAACCAGGTTTAAATTGTTTAATGTAGATTGCTTCGAGGATTTTTAGTTTCTGTTTGTTATTTTCTTGTTTAAGTATGTACGTGTTATCAACAAGCGTTTTTCTCAGAAGTGTGCGTTGATAACCGTGTTGTTCTAAATGACGGAATATATTTGAATATTTATTTAAGTGCAACGTCAGACGCCGTGAGAGCGAATTTGTGGTGTGGCCGATGTAGATATTATTGAGGTTGTTAGAGATACATTCTCTAAATGGACATATGAATTTATATACTACATTGGTTTTTTGCAAATCACTAATGGTGGGGGAAGAGTCGTTGCGGACAAATGAATTAGATGTAGTGGATTTAGTGTAATATATAATGAACTTAATTCTTTTGTTAAATTCTGTCGGAGAAATATTAGTATTTATGAGTTTTTTTAGGATGTTTTCATCTAGTTGGTAGTTGGAGTGCATCTGGCTACGGTATAAGAGAGTGATATGTTTAGGATTGGTTGGGTTAGTATCATGTGTTGTTTTTTCCATGTTAAGCTTTTTAAGAAAATAATGTATTTGTTCATTAACTATGTAGTTGGGAAAATCATTATTGATGAGTGTCTGTTTTATGTTTTTTAGTTCACTGTGGAAGATCTGATTTGTAGATGAATTGAATTTTGCACGATATAATAGATTTTTTATAATGGCTATTTTGTAATAGTGGGGGCATTCACTAATATAATTGAGTGTGGAGGGATTTTTATTAGTGGGTTTTTGATACGGTGAGATAGTAAATTTATTGTTGTCAGTGTTAATTAATATATCAAGAAAAGGAATTTTGTTGTCTTTGCTAAGTTCATAAGTAAATTTTAAAACTGAGTTATTTTGAAACTGTTTTTGAAGTTGTAAGATTTCATCAGTATTTTTAATTGATAGTAGGATATCATCAACATATCGTAGATATATTGATGGTTTTGTAAATTTTGCAAAGGTAGTATTTTCAAGGTTAGACATGTAGAAATTACTAAAAATCACTGAACCCATGGAGACTCCGTCACGTTGTATATATATAGTGTTGTTTGGATCATATATATTACGACTGAGCTCTCTAGAGAAGAAAAAATTAATAGCAGTTTCCATTTCTGCTATATAAGCGTGACTCTTCAGAAATGAATTGAGTTCTTTTCGATGACATCAAGACGTTAAAATTTCCGTCCTCCGATTCCATGCGCCTATGGCTTAGGGAGTAACGACTCCGACTGACACTAAATTGGTCGAGTTTCGATCCCGGCCAGAAGCAACTGATGAGCTGTTATACAGCAAAACAGGCTTGTACGTGGATGACTAATATATATATATATATATAACTCTGTGTGTGTGGTGTGGATAAGGAATCAACGCTGACTTATGACTGTCAACTTAATACCTTAAGCTATCTTCAAAAATGATTTTTATTTTAACAAAATCTGTCTTATTTTAAAATGAAAGTTTTCAGAATTTTCTTATGCATTTACCATGCGTTGTGGCGGAAGGGATATTGGCTCGGAAAGCGAAAGCAGAGGGGCCAATTTCAAATTCCAATAGAATTCGTTACATACGTGCAAATACCCAGAAAGGCATGAATCCGCAGTGTCTTTCCAGTTATGAGATGCATAGTAAGACAGACTGGATTTTATAGCCTTGGTTGGCAGCCAGTCTATCTCAGAAAGAAACGGCAACTTACAGCGTAAAATTTCCCTAGTCTGTTATAAATCGAAAGAGCCATAATCGCATAAAAATGTATTACGTAATGCATTGAATTCACATCAATACATTAGCCGAGCAGACAGGTGCAAGTGTGTGTGTGTGTGTGTGTGTGTGTGTCTGTGTCTGTGTGTGTGTGTGTGTGTGTGTGTGTGTGTGTGTGAGAAATTATGTAAACTTATATATTAAATGGAACTTTGTGTGTGTGTCTGTGTGTGTGTCCGTTACCTATAGACTCCGAAACGGCTGAACCGATTTTCTTCAAAATTTACACAGTTGTACTATAAGCGTCTACGAGTGTTTTTAGCTCGGTTTTGTGTCGAATAAATATCGAAATATCGAATAATCGAAAAAATCGGGTTATAGAAGGAGTAGTCTGATTTTAATCAAATTTGATACACTCATAGACAAAGACATAAGAAACGATATTCAAAAGTTTCAAGGTTGCAGTTCTTACAATAATGCAGAAAATCGATAATATATATTTATAAAAGGCAAAATGTTTGTGTGTGTGTCTGTTTATCTGCCTGAATGTCTGTAATTTTTTCAGCCCTTTTATTTTAGTTTTTGCTTCGGATTGGCCCTATGTAGGTATAATTGGTGTGCTTAGTCTCAGCCAAGATACCATTTACTCAGAGGACTTCAAAATTTAGTTTACGACGATAAAAACATACTTGATATCGATACAAGGAAATCAAAATTTAACTTATATCCATTCATTTTTCTTTCAGTCTACGGTTTTGATTTAACTGGAAACAACTATTGCTTTTTTGTCTTTCGTGCCAACATCCAAAGAGTCTGGGCTCCAGGACCATGGATTAGTTTTAAAGCTTTCATTACACCCGAGCAACGCTAGGCTATACTGCTAGTTATCCATATTTTTGTCTCCCTTCAGTATTATATATTTTTTTATTAGATATTTTTTCTAAATATTTATCTTCATCTCAGGTGAAATATATATTTACGATGTATAAAATAATATTTATAGTTAAGTTCGAGCAGATTCGAATAGAAAATACCAAACGCTAGCGTTGAATGTTAAAATGCAGAGAGAGATTTAATTACTAAAAAATAAAAATAAAAGACATTAAAAACGTGATAATGTTAGGAATTTTTGATGGATGATTGGAATGAATTGATAGGGTCTTCAGTGCAGACGTAAAACAATAAAAATATTTTAAAATTCAAGGTAAAGCTGTGTTGCCGTACATTCTTAAGGTAGATTTGCAGTTTGAGAGCCATCGAGGACAGAACATGGTAGCCATGTTTTTCTATATTTGGCGCCAAATGATTTCCTTTTTCTTCAAAAACATCGAATGGCGGGAAACCCTCCGGGAGAAGATTACGCTTGGCTTATTAATTTTTCAATTTAAATTTGGTTTTTTAAATTTCAAAAAAAAAAAAAAATTAAAATCAAATTATTGCAAGAAAATGGTTTAATTTCCGCTATATAAAGATGGAATAAAAAAAGAAAAGAAATTGAAATCTATAGTTGACCGATTTATAAATCTACGCACAAGCACACACACACACACACACACACACACACACACACACACACACACACACACACACACACACACACGCATGCACACACGCACAGCTGACTGTGTATGAACTCATTTAAAAACTAATACAGATGATAATTTTTTTTTCGTCATATGCAAAGTTGCAAATATAGATATATCAAAAACTTTTATAATCGCAATAACACATACACACACACACGCACACACACAGATATAAATACACACACACAAGCACACACACACACACACACACACACACACACACACACACACACACATATATATATATATATATATAATGTTAAGTTGGAAGACAGAAGCTAAAAATATTGACTTTCAATAGTTTATTGGTAGAAAGGTATTAAAGGCAAGCTCCGACGAACTTAGGTCACTGCTGCCCTTTGCACAAGAATTTACTCGTGCAACCAGATTGGCAACAAAGTCCCACCCTTTTACAGTTAAATCAACTAAATGCAGCCGACAATTCTACTCCACAGCTTCTTTTCTCGCACTTCCCACCTGTGAGACTCCCTTACGTATACTCGCTTTCCTGACGGCTACAATCTCCAAGAAGTTAAGTGTCATGTCAATTCCCAGTTCTTTCCACATGACCCCGTGTATCTTGTTCTTTTCCTTTCTCTCTACCTTCCCACCTGTGTTCCCATCCTTCTCTTTCCCTTTCTCTTTCACCCCCTGTAACTGGTTCGTCTTTCTCTTCACTCTTTCTACATCACCCCGTGTATCTTGTTCTTTTCCTTTCTCTCTACCTTCACAACTGTTTTCACTCCTGTGTTCATATCCTTCTCTTGCCCTTTCTCTTTCACCCCCTGTAGCTGGTTCGTCTTTCTCTTCACTCTTTCTACATCACCCCGTGTATCTTGTTCTTTTCCTTTCTCTCTACCTTCGCAACTGTCTTCACTCCTGTGTTCATATCCTTCTCTTGCCCTTTCTCTTTCACCCCCTGTAGTTGGTTCGTCTTTCTCTTCACTCTTTCTACATCACCCCGTGTATCTTGTTCTTTTCCTTTCACTCTACCTTCGCAACTGTCTTCCCATCTGTGTTCCCATCCTTCTCTTGCCCTTTCTCTTTCACCCTCTGTAGCTGGTCCGTCTTTCTCTTCACTCTTTCTACATCACCCCGTGTATCTTGTTCTTTTCCTTTCTCTCTACCTTCGCAACTGTCTTCACTCCTGTGTTCATATCCTTCTCTTGCCCTTTCTCTTTCACCCCCTGTAGTTGGTTCGTCTTTCTCTTCACTCTTTCTACATCACCCCGTGTATCTTGTTCTTTTCCTTTCACTCTACCTTCGCAACTGTCTTCCCACCTGTGTTCCCATCCTTCTCTTGCCCTTTCTCTTTCACCCTCTGTAGCTGGTCCGTCTTTCTCTTCACTCTTTCTACATCACCTCGTGTATATTGTTCTTTTCCTTTCTCTCTACTTTCACAACTGTCTTCACTCCTGTGTTCATATCCTTTTCTTGCCCTTTCTCTTTCACCCCCTGTAGTTGGTTCGTCTTTCTCTTCACTCTTTCTACATCACCCCGTGTATCTTGTTCTTTTCCTTTCTCTCTACCTTCGCAACTGTCTTCACTCCTGTGTTCCCATCCTTCTTTTGCCCTTTCTCTGAAACACCCTGTAACTAGTTCGTCTTTCTCTTCACTCCCCCCTGCTTTAACCTTTACTCTCTTATGTAGCCCCCTGAGCATCAGTTGCAGTAGCGCCTTGTTTGGGGTAAAACGAAAAAAAAAAAAAAAGAAAAAAGCAAGCTTTACAATAGACTGCTCGATATCAATGATGGAGATAGAGCATTAATAGAAATATTACAGAGAAATGTCACTTAGCTGATCGGTGTCACTTCTGTCATGCCGACTTCGAAGTCTCGTAAACGCATAAGAATGCACTTATTCATTAGGGCTTGACTGGTTTTTCTGCTGTCATTTTTCAATATTTGTGTGTTTATATACTGTTACGGAACCGGCGTTATTTGTTACTTTTGGTTCTACGTTTATGAGTCTCTGACTGTTTTTCGCTTCTGAGTATATATATATATATATAAAGTCTGCCACCTTCTACTGAGCAGCCGTAACTCAGAGGTAGAATTGCCGACTGACGCCAATTCAGTCGGGTTTCAATCCTGGGTAAAAAGCAATCGGCTGTCTAACCGTACTGATGAGCTGTGACACAGCGAAATAGACCTGTCTGCAGATGACTATATATATATATATATATATATATATATATATATATAGTGTATCGAAGCAGCAGATAATTTTCTAAACATATACTGTTAAATATAACAGAAAAAAAAAGGAATAAGCCCACTACATATATTGGTTTTACTACAACCACGCTCTCTCATAGATTTACCTGTCACCTTTCTGATCAGAGTACAATTAAACAACATTTCTTAAAAAACCATAGCCCTGTAGGTAATATCATACAGATTTTAGTCAACAATACAATAGTCCTCACTCTTACACACAGTAAAAAGAACCTTCAGATTTTGGAGGCCATCTACATTAAATCCAAACAATCCACACTTAATAAAATCACCTTTAAATCTGGTTATAACACATTACATTGCATTTTGTCTGTTCTATAAATACTTTCATGGCTTCTGCTTGGACGAGCTTAAGTCACTGATGCCTCCTCAACAGGTGTTTACTCGTGCAACCAGACTGGCAACTGGTCAGGTTAGCCAAATGCAGACGACAATTCTACTCGTGCAGCTTCCTCTCTCGCATTTCCCGCCTGTGGAACTTGCTCCCGTATTCTTGCTTTCCTGACGGCTACAACCTCCAGAAATTTAAATGCAAAGTCAATACTCATCTACTAACCACTGGACTCTAGCTCTCTCCCCACGCCCGTATAACCTTCCCTTTCTCTCCACCTATGTATCTGTCATCGCACCTGCTTCCTCAGCTTTCTATTGTTCCTTTCTAACTAGTTTGTACTCCTCACTCTTTTCTAATTAATCTTTTTACATTTATGTAGCCCCCTGCACATCAGTGGCGTTTCCGCCTTGCTCGGGGTGAAATGATTAAAAAAAAAATTGAATATATGGTTCTGTTGTCATTTCGCGCTATCACGCGGCGTGACGTCATAGAACCGCAATGCAAATTTGCGAATTGCGCTTGTTATTTTTGGTAACTATTGCCGTTGCCTAGCGGAGTTTTATGTCAACACAAAATAAAATAGTCGGTGATGTTGGATGTTATTGTGTTACCATCTTGGTTACCTCTCTGAAGATGGCTCATGTGAGCCGAAAGCTTAGAACCAAATTAATAAAAAAATTATCTCAATGTTGGAGAATTTTTGTCTTTATTTTCACCTGAAATTAAAGCCAAAATAGAATGTTAAGAATGGCTCCTGATTAAACATAATAGTCATTCATTGTCTTTTATATTTAACAGTATATGTTTAGAATATATATATATATATATATATATATATATATATATATATACAAATGAATAAGAAACGAAGAAAATATTTGCAACTTTCAAAACATTAATTTAAAACAGTGCTCAATATAAAAATAGAGCAATAAATATTAATTTTAAATTAACCTTGTACAAACTACACTCTACTACAAAATTGTACATTTTGTTTTGACATTGAAAGAACAATGTTTCATCGGGTAGTTAATAATGATGGTAATAAACGTTCCTTTTTTATATATATCTTAATAAGATTAAGAACAAATGGAGTAGCAATCCACAGTTCGTCGAAATTCCTTTTTAAAGGTGCTCCACACAAAGTAGAGTAATATTATTATTGTAATATTTTTTTATAAGAAGTTATAATAAAAAAATTTTTCATCGCTACACAAAAGCTATCATGCTTCAGTTCTCTTATTTGTCCTTCGTCAGACGATGGTTAGTCACCAGTGACAGTTTCCATCGCTACACAAAAGCTATCATGTTTCAGTTCTCTTATTTGTCCTTCGTCAGACGATGGTTAGTCACCAGTGACAGTTTCCATCGCTACACAAAAGCTATCATGCTTCAGTTCTCTTATTTGTCCTTCGTCAGACGGTGGTTAATCACCAGTGACAGTTTCCATCGCTACACAAAAGCTATCATGCTTCAGTACTTTTATTTGAACTTTGTCAGGCGATGATTGGTCACTGGAGATAGTTTCTGTGTAGTGATGCAAACTGTCACTGGTGACCATCCATCGTCTGACGAAGGACAAATAAGAGAACTGAAACATGATAGCTTTTGTGTAGCAATGGAAACTGTCACTGGTGACTAACCATCGTCTGACGAAGGACAAATAAGAGAACTGAAACATGATAGCTTTTGTGTAGCGATGGAAACTGTCACTGGTGACTAACCATCGTCTGACGAAGGACAAATAAGAGAACTGAAACATGATAGCTTTTGTGTAGCGATGGAAACTGTCACTGGTGACTAACCATCGTCTGACGAAGGACAAATAAGAGAACTGAAACATGATAGCTTTTGTGTAGCGATGGAAACTGTCACTGGTGACTAACCATCGTCTGACGAAGGACAAATAAGAGAACTGAAACATGATAGCTTTTGTGTAGCGATGGAAACTGTCACTGGTGACTAACCATCGTCTGACGAAGGACAAATAAGAGAACTGAAACATGATAGCTTTTGTGTAGCGATGGAAACTGTCACTGGTGACTAACCATCGTCTGACGAAGGACAAATAAGAGAACTGAAACATGATAGCTTTTGTGTAGCGATGGAAACTGTCACTGGTGACTAACCATCGTCTGACGAAGGACAAATAAGAGAACTGAAACATGATAGCTTTTGTGTAGCGATGGAAACTGTCACTGGTGACTAACCATCTTCTGACGAAGGACAAATAAGAGAACTGAAACATGATAGCTTTTGTGTAGCGATGTAAAATCTTTTTATTGTAGCTACTTATAATAAAAATATAGAAATATAAAAATAATAATATATATATATATATATATATATATATATATATATATATGAAGATTAACGTAATGGTATATATATATATATATATATATATATATATATATATATATATATATATGAAGATTAACGTAATGGTTATAAACAAACTGTCAATTTAAAATTATTTGAATGAACATTATCTTTGATCGATAGACTGTTAGTATAACTAACAGTCTAAACGAAGTCAAATCAACACTATATAACACAATTTTCGATTCATGCAAATAACCATATCTACTCTGAAATATATCGTAATGCCAACAAATGTAAACATGTTACGGAAATTAACGAATGTTAACGAAATGGTTCAAAACAAACCGACAATTTGAAATGATTTGTTTGAACATTATTTTTGATTCGATATTCGTATTTAAGATGATATTCTGTTTATAATCAAATTTATCGTAAATAATCAGGCAGGTAGAAATAATTATATCATACTGTTTTATTATAAACATAATATCTATGCAGTCACTTTCTCACAGGTATAATGTGGCTTCCCTATGTCTCTTTTACAAATGTTTTCACGACTTCTGCTCCGATAAACTTAGCTCACTGGTGCCCCCTATGTATGTCTTTAATCGAGCAACTCGGTCCCACCATTGTACAGTGAAACCAGTAAAACGTAACCGTAACTTTTAGTCTCTCAGCTTCTTTTCTCGCACTTCTCGCTTGTAGAATTCCCTTCCGTATACTTGCTTCCCCAACAGTTACAATCTCCAAGAATTTAAATGTAAGGTAAATAGTCATTTCCCATCTCACTGACTCGAATCCTTTCTCTCATGCTCTTTCCTCCATTCACTTCCCTCCTATCACACCAGTATTCTCAGCCTTCTCTTACCCACTTCCTGACACCCCCTATAATCTCTCCCTCTTTCTCATCACTTTCTTCCTATGTAACCCCATTGCGCACCAGCGGCGGTGTGGCTGCCTTGCTTGGGGTGAAATGATTAAAAATAAAATGAATGGCTAGTAAATTTTAATGCTTCTAAAAGGAAGCTACTCTGAATTAACCATCATCGAGAATCGCACCTACGTCCCATTAGCATGGACCAGGCTTGCCTCCCAGAGAGTAAAACACTACGCCTCCTTGGTCTCACACTTTCAGCGGACCTCAAATGGAATGAATATATCGAATCCATTGCTAAATCCGCTGCTATGAAAGTCGGTTCTCTGTGTAGGGCCAGGAAGTTTTTTTCCGTCTAAATCTATCCTGCACATTTATAAATCTACCATCCGCCCGTGCATTGAATACTGCTGCCATATCTGGTCGGGTGCCCCTGCTGTTCTCCTCGGGCTTCTCGATAAGGTTCAGAGGAGGGTCTGTAATGTGATAGATACCGACTTGGCAGACCGCCTGCAGTCTCTCTCCCACAGGCGCGACGTGGCTTCCCTGTGTCTCTTCTATAAATACTTTCACGGCTTCTGCTCCGATGAACTTAGATCACTGGTGCCCCCTGGATACGAATTTGAACGAGATACTAGATTAGCAACTAGATCCTACACTTTTACAGTGAAACCGATAAAATGCAACCGCAACTTCTACTCCACCATTTTTATTCCTCGCACTTCCCGACTGTGGAATTCCCTTCCACACGATTGCTTCCCCGACGGCTACAATCTCCAGGAGTTTAAATGTAAGGTCAATAGACACCTCCTAACACACTAACCTGCTCCCATTCTATCAAACACTCTTCCCATCTGCCGTACCCTCATCCTCGGTATCTTTACCCATCTATCACCTTCCTTCTGACATTCCCTATGTCTAACCATTCCTTCTCTTTACCTTCCCCTATGTAGCCCCATGCGCAATAGTGGCAGTGGAATGCCTTGCTTGGGGTGAAATCATTAAAAAAAAAATAAAAACGTAAAAAAATATATATGTTTTACCTGTGCATATTTATAGTGATTTTTGAAAATCTTCTTAACAGGATCAGCACGTTGTGGCCGTGATCACTCAATAATATTAACTATGGACACGGCAAAAGGGGAAAAAATGAGATTAACAGTCGCACAAAGTAAGTTTTATTTACCGTCTACAATTATATTATAGAGTTTGACTGGACTGTGCGCTTGATTAAATGTACAACGCTATGTTATCCTTCTTTCTTTAGAAATTTAATTGTCGAAATTAACCACTACAGACAATGTCAGTTATTACGGACAATCGGTAATCTTGAACCGATATTTCTCTAAGTTTATCCGTTAAAAAGAGGTACAAAAGTATATTTTAAATTTAATCGGCTGACCGGAAGGCGACTACCACCACCTTTAAATTTGTTGGTTTTAATTTTTCTTAAATTTTTATAGTGCAGTCTTATCGGTTATTACATACAGTTTCCGATTATCAAAATAAATTTGAAAAAATTTCAATATTTAAACAATTTTAGTGGTGGGGGCTCAGTTTCTCATACAACGTTATAGTAAATCGATCTTCCATTTTGGAGCCACTCGCGTTGGGTTCGCTTTGTTTTGTCTTTATTGGGACGAGTTGCTGCTCTAGTTTTTGTCTTTTTCAAGTTTTCTTTAGTTTTTACGATGGCATCTTCGTCGGAAATACCAAGAATAACTTTATTCAAAAACTTCGCAATGGATTCAGTTGTTGAATATGCACAAGCAAAAAGGTTAATTGCACAGAATCGAATTACTATAAGGTTGTATGAAAAGCTGAGTCCCTCCCCACATCACAAATTGATTAAATGTTGAAACTTTTACAAATCTTTTGTCTATTGAAAATTTTAGGGTTTAATCGATAAGATTGCACTGAAAAAAGTAAAAAAAATTGATAATCAACCAATTTATAGGTGGTGGTAAAGTGAAACTCCGGAGATTGAAGAAGCCTAATGCAGCACCAAAACTGACATACAACGCACCCGTGAATGACCTCAAACTACAGAAAGAATACACTAACAGCGTGAAAACCAGATACGAAGAACAAACTAGGAAAGGACATTAAAAATAGGATTCGCTAAAGGAAGCAATACTGACATCAGCAAACAACACTGCCCCAAAGGAAAATAAGCGCAGAAAGAAAAACGAGTGAATAACTGAAGAGATGCTTGACATGATGCGAAGGAGGCAGAAAATTATATCAAAACATGGAATGGAGTACAGGGAACTACACAAGGAAATAAGAAGAAAATGTAGACAGGCTAAAGAGGAATGGTTCAATGACAAATGTGCAGAAGAAGAGAGATTGAGCAGGAATAATAAAGCAGACATGCATAAGGAAATAAAAGAACTGTCAGGACAAAAAACCTGCTCTTCAGCAGGATGTCTAAAATCTAAGGATGGGACAATCAATTTGGAGAAAGAGGAAATACTTCAACGATGGGAAGAATATATAAGATCTTTTCCACGACAAGAGAGAGCAACCAATAATACGCAAAGATGAGCAGTAGCCAAAATGAATAGAAACAAAGCAGTGGGACCAGACGGCATAGTCATAGAGCTGCTGATAGCCCTGGAAGAATTTGGTATAGAAAACATGACTGAAATAGTAAATGAAATTTATAATAGTGGGGTTATACTAGATGACCTCTGCAAGTCTATCTTCATAGCACTACCTAAGAAGCCAGGAGCAAACAAGTGCAAACTCCATATGACAATCAGTTTAATGAGCCATATAACAAAACTGATCGTCCGAATCCTGATGAATAGAGCAAGAAGCAGAATCAGGCCAGAGATAGGACAAGAACAGTGTGGTTTCGTTAAAGACATGGGGACAAGAAATGCCATATTTATGATTAGGATGCTCTCCTAAAGGGCAATACAAATGAAGAAGGACTTATACCTGTGCTTTATTGATTATGCGAAGGCGTTTGACAAAATACGCCACAAAGAACGGATGGAGAGACACGGCAGCCTGGACATATTTGGGAAAGACTTCAGAGTTATAAAGAATCTTTACTAACAGCAAACCGCTTGCATACGGACAGGTAATAAATAGAATATATATATAAAGATAGAAAGGGGCGTAAGACAAGGATGTGTCTTTTCACCGGATCTGTTCAACTTGTACACCGAGAATATTTTGAGGACCCTAGAAGTTATGCCTGGATTCGTAATCGGAAGCCACAATTTAAACAACCTAGGGTACGCAGATGATAGAATGCTGATAGTAGACCCAGAAAGGAAACTACAAGACCTCCTAGAGAAGGTAGCAGAAGAAAGTAACAAGAAAGGACTAGAAATAAACTGCACGAAAACCGAATGCATGATCATCAACAAAAAGGGCAACCCAAAATGCAAAATACAAGTCGGGGATACCAGAATCAAGCAGGTACAAAAATTTAAATACCTGGGAAGCGTTATAACAGATGACGAAAGTGCGACACAGAGATCCGAAGGTGAATTGGCATGGCGAAGGAAGCATTCCAGAAGTTGAGTAAAGTATTAAGAGACAGGACAATTTCGCTAGACACAAAGAAGAGAGTACTGGATTGCTACGTGATGTCCGCCCTTCAATATGGCAGTGAATGCTGGACAATACCATCAAAAATGAAGGAAAAACTTGCAGCAACTGAAATGTGATTCTACAGAAGGATGCTGCGAATATCATGGATCGAGCATGTGAGCAATGATGAGGTCTTGGAAATGATGGAAACAAAAACGAAATTAATACTGAGCATCAGGTAGAGACAGCTGAAGTTCCTGGGACACGCAATGAGGAAGGAGGGCTTACATTAACATATTTGAAGGACCTAATCATGTGGATGACGGAACGAGGATTACATGGTGTAACAGGAGAAGGCTTGCTCAGAGCTACCAAGGATAGGGAAACGTGGAAAGACATGATCGCCTACGTCCTGAAATGACAGGGCACATAGAAGAAGAAGAATGTCGTACGGGTGAGTGGTTCCAAAATGGAGGATCGATTTACTATAACGTTGTATGAAAAACTGAGCCCTCTCCCTAAAATTGTTGAAATATTAAAATTTTTCCAAATTTGTTTTGTCAATCGGAAAGTATAGGGTGTAATCGAAAAGATTGCACTAAAAAAAACAACAAAAAAACAAAAAAAAAACAAAACAAATTTAAACGTGGTGGTAGTCTCCTTCAGGTCTGCCATTTAATCAAATGTATACGTTACTCATTTTCTATATTATTTTTATTACTGTAAAGATGAAAATATGTACTGTAATTTTGTACTAAGTGCTAATGGAAAATCGTGAACACGGAGAAGATAATAAAAAATATCTAATTAATATTAAATATCTATGAAATAAAAATAGAGAGCTCAATAGATATTATCCAGAGAAAATATATTCAGAGGAAAACTTAACACATAATTAAACGGTTATAAATCCAGAATTTATTTCAGCAATATTAAAAAAAATTGCAAATGCCCCCTTCACACCGTTGATGAATGAATAAATGTTGATTTCACTAAAAATATTTAAAAAAAAAACAGTTTATAACAGAAGGAATTTTAAACCGGAAATCAACTGAGAATAAATACATTGAATCACACAGAAAACTCAATACAGAAAAAGGAATTAAATCAGACATACAGAAAACAAGAAATTAAAGACAGGCACAAAGGAGGAACGGATATACATGCACAAAACAACTCCCAGACAGAATTAAACGTTATTTAGAAAGGAATATATTCTTCTTCCACTTGGATTTCCACTTGGCTCTCTCTTGTTGCTCTCGGTAATTTTTCTCTTGGTATCTCTTCCAAGCCCCGCTCCGTCAACCATTTCCTCAGACCTAACAAGTACGTCTCACGATGCTTTCCCCTGTCTCTTCTTCCATTTATCCGACCTGTGAGTATCAAGTTCTCCAGGCTCCCCTTCCTCATTACGTGTCTCGCGCTGTTTTCTCCTGTCTCTTCTTCCATTTATCCGACCTGTGAGTATCAAGTTCTCCAGGCTCCCCTTCCTCATTACATGTCTCGCGCTGTTTTCTCCTGTCTCTTCTTCCATTTATCTGACCTGTGAGTATCAAGTTCTCCAGGCTCCGCTTCCTCATTACGTGTCTCGCTCTGTTTTCTCCTGTCTCTTCTTCCATTTATCCGACCTGTGAGTATCAAGTTCTCCAGGCTCCCCTTCCTCATTACGTGTCTCGCGCTGTTTTCTCCTGTCTCTTCTTCCATTTATCCGACCTGTGAGTATCAAGTTCTCCAGACATTCCTTCCTCATTAATTGTCATAGGAACCTCATTTGTCTTTTCCTAATATTTATTATCAGTTTTCTTTTTGTTTGCATCCTTTCCAACGCCTCATCGTTGCACAAGTGTCCCGTCCAAGGTATCCTCAGCATTCTTCTGTAAAACCACATTTCTGCTGCCTCAAGCCTCTCCTTCATTTTTGATGAGATAGTCCATCATTCATTTCCATACAGAAGGACAGATATCACGTAGCAATCCAGCACTCTTTTCTTTGAGATTATCCTGTCTTTCAGTACTCTGGTTAGCTTCTGAAATGCGTCTTTGGTCATGCCAATGCGTCTTTGGATCTCCGTTCGCATTTTCCATCCTCTGTAAAAACACTTCTCAACTATTTGAATTTTTACTTGTTTTATTCTAGATGCTCCAACTTGCAGTTGGCATATTGGTAGCCTCTTTTTGCTAATGATCATGCATTCAGTTATCTTGAGGTTTATCAACCCTTTCTTTTCACTTTCTTTTGCTAACTTCTGCATTTTCCTTTCCGTGTCTGCTATCAGCACTGTGTCATCTGCGTATCGTATATTGTTGAGATTATGGCCGCCAGTGACGAATCCTGGCAAGGCTTCTATTTCACTCATAATTACTTTGCTGTACAGGTTGAAAATATCCGGTGAGAAGACACATCCTTGTCTTACGTCCCTTTCTATTTTTGTAGACTTGCTGAGTTCACATTCTATCCGTACACTACCGGTTTGATGCCAATATCAGTTCTTGAAGGAATATATACATACATAAAAAGGAATAGGAATTAACACAAAATACACGCAGATTTAAACAAGTGAAAAGAAGAAAAGAGGGAAAGAAGGAAAAGAGTAAAGAGAAAGGGAGAAAGAAGGCAATGCAGTATACATTTTAGCTAACACAAAAGTTTTTTTTAAATAAAATAAGAATTTTTAAAAACATTTTCAAATATTTTCTTTACAAATTTTATATTAAAAATTATTTCTCCCATTTGGACCGTAGAAACATTAAAGTAAAAGTTAAATTCACTTAGACTATTCTAAAAAAGTTTTTGACAAGGGAAGTGAGCATTATATCATTTGAACCAGCCATAAAAAATAGGATAGACATATAAAATAGGATAAACATATAAAATAGGATAGACATATAAAATAGGATAGACATAAAAAATAGGATAGACATATAAAATAGGATAGACATATAAAATAGGATAGACATAAAAAATAGGATAGACATATAAAATAGGATAGACATATAAAATATGATCAGCCATAAGCTTCGTAAAAGATAAAGAGGGGGAGAATAAAAGAGAAAAATAAATTTAAAAAGAAAAATTGAGGACTTATCTTACGCTGACATTCACAAATATTAGCTGATAAAAATTTGGAGGGAAATGCAAAAATACTATTTAAATCACAATATCAAAGGCACCTCGCTACAAGAGAGGCCCTATATATCAAACAATTTTCTCTTACCATCAACCTTACATTATTTAACAGTGGTAATGGGGTTTTGAAAGGTTTAAAGAAATAGATGTTCACGCGAAGTTTAGACGCGTGCGTCACGTGATAACTTTTAAAGAACGCCCTTTTACAGACAAATTACAACGATAAAATAACAACATCGGAAAAAAAAATCCTTGAAAATGGCTAGTGAAGCGACTGAAAGCGGTTGGATAGTTAAACACGATGGAACATTTTTACATTGCTTATCACCAGCAAAATAGAAACATGTAAGATACTGGAAAAATTGAATCGAAAATTCATAAAATCTTCCCTGTCGTTCGTTTTTAACGAAAAATATTTAAATAGATTGCTGTCCATAAATATATATATATATATATATATAGATAGATAGATAGATAGATAGATAGATAGATAGATAGATAATTTTCGAAACATATACTGATAAATATAACAGACAATGAATGTCTATTATGTCTAATCAGGAGCCGTTTTAAACATCGTATTTTGGCTTTAATTTCAGGTGAAAATAAAGACAAAAATTGTCCAACATTTGGATATTTTTTTATTATGCTGGCTCTTTATTAGACAGATTCTTAGTCGATAACACAATAATACTCACTCATATACACAGTAAAAAAAACTTCAGATATTGGGGACCATCTACATTAAATAAAACAAACTACACTTAATAAAATCACATTTCAATCGGGTTATAATACATTACATTGCATTTGAACATATGATTCTGTTAACATTTCGGTCTCTCATGTGGTGTGACGTCATAAAACTGCATTACAAATTTACGAACAGCGTCTGCTATTCGGTGACTGTTATCGTTGCATAGCAATTTTTTATGTCAACACAAGATAAAATCATCATTGATGTTGAATGTCTTTATGTTAACGTCCCTGTAACCTCTCTGAAGATGGCTCATGTGAGCAGAAACCTTACAAAAAAACTTTAAAAAATATCCAAATGTTTGAAAATCTTTGTCTTTAGTTTCACATGAAATTAAAAGCCAATATATATGGGCTGGACGCAGGGCTAACAGCCCTGTCCCATAAAAAACAGTTTGTTACGGAAACAGTAACAAAAAGTTGCAGCCCTACACACCATTGGGTGTAACGGGTGAAATGATATATATATATATATATATATATATATACAGTTTAATACAACAGACAGTGAATGTCTATTATGTCTAATTATGAGCAGTTCTAAACTTGGTATTTTGGCTTTTAATTTGCTGCTTCGATATATATATATATATATATATATATATATATATATATATCGAGGCAGCAGAATATATATATATATATATGTTGGCAATTTAATCAACTAGTTTTTATCATCAGTTATTCATATATTAAATTTGGTAATTTTTATAGTCTCGAATTGAACATTACTTTCAGTAGCTTTTTTTATTCCCTACCTTAACCCATTTTTACTTGAATATTGTTTTGCATATAAATCTCTTTAATGATTAACCATCCATTTTTTGTGGGATTAATATCTGCACAGACTGGCGGCTATTTCATTCATTTTCTATTTTTGAAACCATTTTTTTTTCACAAGGTGAGAAATGTATGTCATATCACATATAGTATATATTAATTGCCAATATAAATAACACGAAGCCAGCAAATATATAAATATTTGCAATACAAATAGATATCATATGATGAAATCCGCATAAAATATTTTCATATATGTAAAAGCTGAATATTTTACCAATATCGGTCGATTAAGACAAATTGCTATGTGATGACGTTGATAATGAATATAATAAAATCAATCAATCAATCAATCTATCTATCTATCTATCTATCTATCTATCTAAGTGTGTTCATATCTATCTATCTATCTATCTATCTATCTATCTATCTATCTATCTATCTATCTCAGCGTGTTCATATCTATCTATCTATCTCAGTCTGTTCATATCTATCTATCTATCTCAGTCTGTTCTATATCTATCTATCTATCTATCTATCTATCTATCTATCTATCTATCTATCTATCTAGTCCAGTCTAGTCTAGTAAGAAACCTCTGAAGAATCTTTTCAACTGCCATCATAAATGTGCCAGTAATGTCACAAATGATTCTAGTGGCGACCTTTCAAATTCCTCTGGAATAGAAAATCATTACAGATGTTGTGGACAATTCCTAAAATAAAAAAAAATCTCATAGCGTTTTGTCTGTCTCCCCACATCTTACTAAAAACAAACAAACAAACAAACAAACAAAAAAAAAACAAAAAAACAAAAAAACAAAAAACAAAAAAAAAAAACACGTGCTCCCATCTTTCTAGTTCCGTGTCAGTAAATCAGCGATTAGTCAAAGCAAGTCTAAAAATTTGTCTTTGCAAAATGACGAAAATGCAAAGAAAATTCAAGCTTTTACCTACTGGTAACCAATGCTAATCTTAAATTTTGCAGACACCCATGTTTTTTGATACTACTCTGGGGAAGGGCCATTATATTCCTCTGCAAGTCTAGTCAATTTAACTTATACTAAGTACATACTGAATATATACTGTTCCACCCCACCTTCTATTTTTGGGTTAGGGATGTTAGCATCCCGGTAGGATAAAAATTAAACCTACAAAGGGCGGAAGAACTCTTAAGGAGTCAACAGGCAGCTAACTAGAGGTGGTGTATCAATAAATCACCGTAGAGAAGGCAACAGGATACCACTCCACTATCTACCCCCCCCCCGCTTAACCATGGCTTTCCACAGTAAATATATGAAACACAACTGCGTGAAGAGGGTTGCTTCCAAAGGAAGGATAGGCATGAGCAACAAGTGTCACCTGACCGTCACCCGGCGACTGTTAGCACCAACGGCGTAAAGGGAATATTTTATTCCAAAATGAACCCCTCGCACGGGAAGGAACGACATGAGCAACAGGTGTCTCTGGACCGTTACCCTGAGACTGTGAGCAGCAAAGAAGGTCTAACCTTAGGGACATGGCATGTTAGGACACTCAACACCTGTGGACAACTAGAAAATGTCAAGCAGGAAATGGATACACTGAAGATCAATATCCTGGGCATATGCGAAACCAGATGGCCAAACAAGTGAAACCTCAGCAGCGACGACGACCGGATAATTTACACAGGAGGCAAAAGCAACGCAAAAGGACTCGGCTTAATTCTGAACAAAGCAGTGAGAAAATGCGTTCTTCGATACTGAGGGCTTTCAGAGAGAGTCCTTTTGGTTAAACTGAGAGGAAGACCCTTCAACATATCTATCATAGTAGCTTATACACCAACAATGCAAAGCACTGATGAAGCGATAGAAACATTCTACTCCATACTAGACAATGCCAAGGCTCAGTGGAAAAGCCAAGAAATCAGAATAATAATGGGCGACTTGGATGCCAAAATAAACAAAGAGAGGGATCGAGACACGACCAGCAACTTTGGATTAAGAGTCTGCAAGGAACGAGAAGAAAAATGGGTCTAATGGTGCACAACAAATAAACAGGTAATAACTAACATCTGGTTTCAAGAACAACCATCATGTCTATGGACATGGAGAAGCCCAGGAGATGACAAGAAGAACCAAATAGACTAAATAACCATAAACAGGAGGTTCAGAAACGCAGTGGTGGACCGAGCATGTGAGCAATGACGAGTTGTTGGAAAGAATGGAAACGAAAAGGAAATTAATATTAAGCATCAGGAAGAGACAACTGAAGTTCCTGGGACATGCGATGAGGAAGGAGGGTTTGGAGAATCGGATAATAACAGGCCAGATAGAAGGAAAAAGAAACAGGAAAACACCGGATAACATATTTGAAGGGCCTGAGCAGGTGGATGACAGAACGGAGGCTGAGAGACGTTACAGGAGAAAGCGTACTCAGAGCCACCATGGATAGGGAGACGTGGAAAGCCATGATCGCCTACGTTCTGAAAGGACAATGCACATAGAAGAAGAAGAATGAAACTATAACATCAGAATACGGATATGATCATTTTGCACCGCAGAAGCCCCCACTCAGCCAGACACAAACCACAGATATTTCATCGATGGTTATCATTCAATGGTAAAACATTCTAAAATGTCTGGATATAATATGCTCTCGAAGACTCGATGGTGCATTTGAGAGACAAAGATCCATCGCAAAAGAGACATTATTGGTCACTAGATACAAACTGTTTTACACTCTACCAAAACAAAACAATTAAAAGGTACTTCAAAGAAATTCAACTTAATAAAATCTTGTCTATCGTGAAATCAGTTTAGATAAATATTGCTGGCAAGCTTCCGCCACATGAATTTGAAACCTGTTTATCAAATATGCATTACCTTTGTGGTTGAGGTCAATACATAAAGTCAGTCAGACAGTTAAGTGCCATACGTGATATACGCTTGGGCGATCATATCTCGAAAGAGACACGACTGACTGGGCAGATGATTAACCCGCAGTTAGTTGCCATTATTTTCTGCGATAGACCGGCTGCCAGCCAAGGCTATAGAACCCAATCTGTCCTGTTATTTAACCCATAACTGGAGGTAAGGGAAGGATTAATACCTTTCCCAGGGGTATTTGCGCGTAAGTGAATGCAATGAATTCAACTGGGTTTCGAACTCGGCTCCCCGATTTCTCGTTCCGAGCCGATATCCACTGCACCACAACGCACATAAAGATAATGGTAATAATGTTGCTTCATCAGCGGAGATTATGATTGGACTTGAACATTTTTTTCATTTTGTGGAACTCACTTTCATTTACATGATTCCCTGATATCAACAATCTACAAAATTTTAAATGCAACGTCAATTGCTATGTTTTATCTGCTTGATTCTTATTAATCTCTTGCCTTTTCTTCGACATGCCCAGTATTTTTTTTATTCTCTCCTGTGACTGTCTGCGCAAAACTGACATCTCTGCCTTGCTTGGGGTAAAATGATTATAAAAAAAGGGTCACAACTGGGAACAAGCTGTTGAAAGCTCTTATGTCTGTAATATGCGTAAGCTTAGTTTGGCATAAGGATACAGTATTCATCATCATAAATTGTTGCTATTTTATAATTTTTGGTTGATTTTGCTTTTGTCAGTTACACAATATCATCATCATCATCATCATCATTGTGCGGCCTCGACCGAGATTCCAAATCTTCTCAGTAGCTGAATACTTGATGCTTCGCACGAGCTACCAAGGGTGTTTTTATTGTGACACCATCACTAGATGGGTTGCCTACCACGGCCTAAGAGAGGCCCATTCACGCTCATTGAGAGAAAGATATCCCGCGCCAGTTTCCCAACCTGGTGTTTTTTTACAACCTCGCGATAAAAAAAAAAAAAAAAAACATTATTAATAAACTACTGCTTGTAGAAAACAGTAATTTTTGAATGTTATTTTTTTTTCTTCTTGTTATAACGCCGGTAGCAACGCCTGTTTCTCTTTGGTCATTAATGATATTATACATAACAAGCTGTTGAAAACCTCTTATGTCTGAAACATCTAGTGAGACAGTAAGTGAAAGATGTTCTTTCACACACACACACACACACACACACACACACACACACACACACCTACACTCACACAATCTCGCAAGCATTTGAAATTACGATTATCGATAATGTGAGATTCCCCACAAAGCTCGATTAACAAATAAATGCAGACGACAATTCTACTCCTTCAGCTTCTTCTCTCGCACTTCCCGCCTGTGGAACTCGCTTCCATATTCTTGCTTTCCTGACGGCTACAACCTCCAGGAATTTAAATTCAATGTCTCTTAACCACTTGACTCTAGTTCACCACCCCATATATCCTTTCCTTTCTCTCCACCTTTGCAACTGTCATCCCACCTGTATTCCCATCCTTCTCTTGCTCCTTTCTAACTGGTTCGTCTTTCTATTCACTCTCTTCTACTTAATCTTTTTACTCTTATGTAGCCCCCTGCACATAAGTGGCGTTACCGCCTTGCTCGGGGGGATACGATTAAAAAACAAAAACAAAAAAAAAAAAACAAAAAAAAAACAGACCCCACAGCATCCAGATGTTAATTCGAAACAGATATTCCAGACTCCTGAAAGAATATTAGTTTTTTCTGGAAAAGCTTCAGGGCGACAGGCTTGTTACAATTATGTCCATAATTTGAGAAATTACTCGGCTTTACCAAACACGCACAGGTTTCTTCGGAATAATAGCATGCTGATGGCAATAAATGCAAAAGTGGTATGAATAACCACCGAGAATTCAAGGAAACCATTATTGACTACAAAAGACCCACTCTTCGTAGAAAGTGACAATAAAGGAAGGTAGTCACAGACCAAGAAACTCATTCACTGAATTGCTACCATTGTCGTTCCCAACCGAGGTATCTATCAATTTCTCTATTATGGCAGTAGATTTTCTGGTAAAAGTATCTAGAGCAACAAACGCAATGGCTGTAATATTTGCATCCATATTGTTCAAACATCCAAATATTCCAGCCAAATATTCAGTGACTGCTGTCATTAAACCAATCTGTACAAGAAAAATAATAAATGTTGGCCAAAGATTGAAGGTGGGGCTACACAAGCAAATATCTTCTACACAAAAGTTGTAAAATTAAACATGTAGTCAGTAGCAGTTTCTGTGTCGAGGTCGCCGCTTTTAACACTAAATGCATTTTCAAAATGGCGCCGCCAACTGACCAATTGTAAGGCATCCAAGTTGACCTTTGTCAAATTTTGATTTTGCACAGCCGCGTTGTTTGTTTTTTTTTATTTTTGGGCATCGTCTGTGAAAAAAATCATCATATTGGAATTCAGTTCGCCAAAAATTTGGAAAATTCATGTTATACTGCTTGGCATTCGCACCGGAAGCTACAATACTAACATTGCAGAGTGTTTGGTTGTAAATCTGAGGAGAGTGCAGAAAATTCGGAAAAAGTTGGATGAGTCTAATGGCATGTACGAAAGCAATGTTATGTCTTCATTCATATTCTCACAGGTCCTCAGACTCAACATGAAGGCCTATGTCAAGGACTTTGAGTAGTTAGTGCTCCCCTGGGTCAAGAGATAAGCTGCTGGAAGACCCTATGTGTTGCTACAGGACAATGCACTATGCCACACAGGCAGAAAAACCCAGTCATGTCTGTCAGACAATTTCTGCAACCATATCACCTCTTAAATCTGGCCACCTAACCCTCCAGACTGTAACCACCTTGATTATTATGATCGCGTGAAGTTGAACAAGAAACCAACGAAACACTTTGTAACAACACGGTCCTTGGTATGACGGTAAACTGCATCCGGCAGCAAGCCTCTGATTGGGAGGTTGTGAGGAGAATGGAAGCATATCTTAATTGCTGTTGTTCCCAGGTCCACCCTGACCCGGGGTAGGAGCACCTATTTGGTCCCAGATATGAGCAAATAGTGAACCCTCAAACTGGGGTCAAAACACTATGAAAGTATAAAAATAATTTTATAGAAATATATACATAAAAATAGTTTCATAGAAAAAAAAATTTTTTTTGAAGAAAAAGTTATTAACACAACACAGATTTGAAGAAAAGAATTCTCAGTAAAACATTTTTAAATACAAAACTAGAGACATTTCAGGTGTGTAAAATAAAAAAAGAATAAAATCAAAATTTTCATTAAAATCTGACTAAATCAACCTTCTCACTATAATCGAACATTAAAAAAAACCATAAATCCCCCACCTTTTTGTCATTAAATAAACCACAGAGGTGTTGATATGCCGTTAAACTCAAACTCAAAATTGTCACAACAAAGATGCACTAAAGGCAAAGAGAATGGAAGCATTCACCAACTTAAACAAAGAGATCGTCCTGAAAGGCTTCAGGAGATTCGGAAGGCGTCTAGAGGCGGTGGTTGAAGCCGAATTTTCGAGTCTGGTATTTATGAAAGATAACGTTTTAAGACAAGTTGTAATGCTCAATAATAAGAGTACTGGGTATTAAAGAGTATTCTTTTTGCATTTAATAATGTACTACGTATTAAATATATTTATTCATCTAAACTAAACTGATCTATAAATGGAAATTTGTCTGTGCGTGTGTGTGTGTGTCTGTGTGTGTCCGTTACCTATAGACTCCGAAACGGCTGAACTGATTTTCTTGAAAATTTACACAGTTGTACTATAAGCGACTGCCAGTGTTCTTAGCTAGATTTTATGTCGAGGTACACCCAATAAATATCGAAAACCGATAATCGAAAAAATCGGGTTATAGAAGGAGTGGTCCGATTTTAATCAAATTTGATACACTCCTAGACAAAGACATAAGAAACGATATTCAAAAGTTTCAGGGTTGCAGTTCTTACAATAGTGCAGAAAATCGATAATATATATATACATAAAAGGCAAGATGTTTGTATGTGTGTCTGTTTATCTGCCTGGTTGTCTGTATTTTTTTCAACCGTTTTATTTTCGTTTTTGCTTTGGGTTTGACTCTAAGTAGGGATAATTGTAGTTCTTAGTCTCAGCCATGATACAATTTTCTCAGAGGACTTATTTAGCCTTCAAAATTCAGTTGACGACGAAAAACACTTATTTGATATCGATACCAGGAAATCAAAATTTGACTTACATTCATTCATTTTTCTTTCAGTCTACGGTTTCGCTTTAACTGGAAACAACTATTGCTTTTTAGTGTTTCATGCCAACGTCCAAAAAGTCTGAGTTCCAGGACCATGGATTAGTTTTAAAGATTTCATTACACCCGAGCAACGCCGGGTTATACTGCTAGTTTATTATATATAAGCCGGGAGAATCCTTGTCGTTTTTGGAGGCTGTTAACTTTTGACTTCCTATAGTTGCAAACTCTGAAAAGAAACAGCATTCATATTATACTATATAAAATGTCAACTAGAAAAAACAAAAAAATATGATGCACCTTATCTGGAAAAATTGTTGTTTTTATTCTTGTTTAAGTATCAACTTTTATATTTCTACATATAATGTGAACAATCAGAAACAAAATGTCATGTTTTTCAAATTCAGCAAGAGAAATCTGAAAAAAATATAGTCAAAATGGGAAAAAATAAAAATAAGATAAATTATTACATTGAATTATCTTATATGTAAAAAAGAAATTAAATAAATTATATTTTAATTTTGCAAGAGAAGGAAGACATTTGCAGGTGTTCCACTTTTGTGGTCGAGGTGTATTTCATTTTGTTCGTATCTATCTATCTATCTATCTATCTATCTATCTATCTATCTATCTATCTATCTATCTATCTCAGTCTGTTCATATCTATCTATCTATCTATCTATCTATCTATCTATCTATCTCAGTCTGTTTATATTTATGTGACTATCTATCATAGTGTGCTTATATCTTAGTCTGCTTTATCTATCTATCATAGTCTGTTTATATCTATCTATCTATCTATCTATCTATCTATCTATCTATCTATCTATCAGAAACTCTTTATATTTATCTATTTCTCTGCCTATATGAATCTTTTATATCTATCTATCTATCTATCTATCTATCTATCTATCTATCTGAATCTCTTTATATCTATCTATCTATCTATCTATCTATCTATCTATCTGCCTGTCTGTCTGAATCTCTTTATCTCTCTCTCTCTCTCTCTCTCTCTATCTCTATCTATCTATCTATCTATATCTCTCTCTCTCTCTCTATCTGCGAATGCGCATTTTATATATTATGAGAAATATTTTCCATCTATTTTTCATTGGCGTTTTCTTTTATCTTTTCCTTGCGATCTCTGTTCCCTTGATTATTATCCTTACTTTTCTTTCTTTTTTGTCTCTTTTCTTATTTCCTTTTTTTTTCCTTACGTTTTTTTAAATTTCTCCTTCTTTGCTTTCTGTATTTCGTATTCTTCTTCTTAAACTGCTGAAACTTTTGAGGCAGCTAAGCAGCCGGAAGTGGTCATTTTTAAAGGGAAATTTGACGTCAGCTAAAATATCAATAAAAAGAAACACCTGTACACACGATGATCACATTCTACCACACACACACACAGTTTTTCACCAGAAGAAAGTCCCCTTTTTTACGTGAATGCACTCCTACAATATAATGACTTACATACGAAGATAACAAACATGCCAAGGCTTTGCTTTTCCGTACGTAAGTCCATTTGATAAAAATAATTTTTCTTATTATTTAATACTTAATATTTATAAGAATTCAATTATATTCTTAAAAGTATTGGTCTTATAAAACAATGCTTGGAGAATATTTTTAGTGATGAGAAAAAATAATAAAAGAACAGAGATCAGGAAGACAGCAGGTGTCGATTGACGGTGCATTTGAATTATTAAGGACTGTAGTTGGCAGGGAAGCAACAAATCGGAAAGGAGTTCCGCAGGTATATTACAGAGGGTGAAAGAGAATAAGAAGATTTTTAGAAAAGAGAAGTGAGAAAAAGGACAATGAAGCAGTGGGTTTCAGGAAGACGGAAGATGACCTTGCATGACGCCAATGCTGGGGATTCAATGGAACAAACATATGAACAACTACAAAGTCTTGGAGAGAATGGAAGCAAAAGGTGACTTTTGCTTAACAACAAGAAGATACAGCTGAAATTTCTGGGACATGTAATGAAGAAGGAGGGCTTAGAGAATTTGATACTCACAGGACGGATATAGTGAAAGAGACACAAAAAAAAACCAGCGCGTAACGCACTTGATGGATTTAAATAAATAGATGGTAAAACAGAGTTTGCGAGAAATACCAAGACAAAATATATTAAGAGCAACAAGGGTCAGGAATAGGTGGAGAGCCATAATCGTCTACGTTATGAAGGGACACGTTACGTAAAAAAGTTGTGAGAAAAGAAAAAATAGATATATCAGTGCACATAAGAAACCAATTTTCCTGAAAAATTTTATTAATTTCAAAGGAAAGTAGCACTGCCTACGCGGTCAATGAATGCTGAATGGTTCCTTATAAAAAAAACAAAAAACAAAAAAACAAAACAAAAATGGTGAATATTACCATTACCATTAAAGATATTATTATTGAGTCGCTACATGATATCCATCCAGTTTTGCACACAGAGCTTTGTCTGGAGTATTAAGATTCCAATGTCGTTAAGTGTACATGGATGTCCAAGGTTAGAGCAAACTAGAAGAAACTCCATCGTTTATACTTGCCTGCATTGGCCGAGGCTTACGGCCTATCACGTTGGATACATCGGTTCTCGCTCGACCAACTTAGATGGGCGACCGCTTGGGAATACCAGGTGCTGTAAGCGTCTAGTGACGGATGTACGTTGTGGTGCAGTGGATATCGGCTCGGAAAGAGAAATCGGTGAGCCGAATTCGAATTCCAGTTGAATACCCTGCATTCACTTAAGCACTGGTACCCTTGGGAATGGTATTAATCCGCCCCTTCCCTCCAGTTATGAGTTAAATAACAAGGATAAGACTTGGGGACCCTGCCCTTAAAAACAAATCTCAATGAATCTTGATACTCGAAAAGAAAAATGTATTACTAGACACAAAAACTTATATAAACAACAATATATTGTTGAAAGAAAAAGGTACTACCAGCAATAAATAAATAAAATTTTGTTGGCAATAAATGGTCCGCCGAGTTTGATTTGCCATAAAAACAAAACAACCAACCAACCAGCATTAACTGTTGGACGTAATCATCTGTGGCATATTCACATTTCCGAAGCGATAAACGAGTGTGATTCAGGCAGGACAAGAAGGGCCAGAAAATATTGGAGCTATTGCGGGGGAGGGATTCTGTCGGCCAGAGAGAGAGAGAGAGAGAGAGAATAAAGAGAGATAACTTGTGTTCCACGTTGTTAAAGTGGCTGCACTAGAGAAACAGACGCTGACTGTTGTTCAGTATTTCGTCTGAGTATAAAAAGCTGGGTGTTGATGTAAACCTCTTCGTCATTGGTCCACAGCCAAGGTTGTTGGAAACCGCTGAACTAAAGATCAAACAAATTACATGACGCCTTGGACCCAATATGGCAAATATATATTTAATTAAAAAACGAAAATAAACAAACAAAAATAAACACGAGCTCACACATGGATACGCGACATGCGATAAAAACACGCAAGTGAAAAAAATCAAACTAATGCGAGCTACACGGTTAAAAATTGATTGAAAAACATAACTGCAGTTTCACCCAAGTCTTGTAATTGAAAATTGGCAGACCGAGCTAGTTTTTGACCAAGAAACTAGCCGCCATTGAAACAAATCAGACTCCTGGTAATTTATTAATGCAGGTTGTTTCAAAAAGGATTGATATATATATATATATATATATATATATATATATATATATTATTTCAGAAAAAGATTTATATATATATATATATATAGTCATCCGCAGACAGATCTGTTTCGCTGTATCATCGCTCACCAGTACAGTTAAGCATCCGATTATTTCTAACGAGGGTTGAAACCCGAACGAAGGCGATTCTACCTCTGAACACTCGGCAGACATTTTAGAGTTTTATATACATTGTAAACATACGCCAGTAGCTGAGAGTGTTCAAATTCATTACTGAAAAGAGAAACTATTACAAAATTGGCATATTGTGTATGGACATTGAAAGAACAATGTCTCATCACGTGTTATTTCAAACTTGCAAACTTTATCTCTAATGCTGACTTACTTTAATAAAGCCCATTTCACATTAAGACCTCTATCGTTTTTAATTTCCCACATGTCGCTCGTACAATTCGCATGTTTTTCTATATTGAATGATAGTTTATAGTTGCACAATATACTTTTGAAATTGTCTTCCGTGTATCCCACATAAAACTTTTTCTGTCTCTTGGAATCTTCACTTACCACTTTATAAATGGTGTGTAAAGCGCAAGTCGAAGCAAGCCTTGTTTAATTGGCGAAGCTGATCTGTCATTGATTTGTTTAAGGCACGTAGGATCTAACGCAAATTTCACTTTGTCAAGACGAACACACGTTCAAATCCTGATGGAGGAGTCACGATCTTTTCTTTAATGAAATTTCTCGATTAGATAAATAAATTCTATATCCTTAAAACAGGTCTATATATATATATATATATATATATATATATATATATATGCATTAATATATATATATATATATATATATATATATTGCAATTTTGTTATTACAATGGTTTGTAAAAGCATAAATTTTGTTAATACAATGGTTTGTAAAAACAAAAAAAATTATCATGTTTCAGAACAATAATGTTCTTCTTCAGATGATATGTTAGAATAAATGGTGAAAATGATTTATTTTTATTTATTATTATTTATTTATTGAAATCATTGTAATAACAAAATTACAATATTAAGCTCCAGTTTGTATCGAGCACTCAAATGCTTGAACAGTGGGTTTTAATCTACGTGTTCTTTTCACATTTTTGTAACATATATATATATATATATATATATATATGTGTGTGTGTGTGTGTGTGTGTGTGTGTGTGTGTGTGTGTGTGGTCTTTTTCTTAAAGACGGTGCCTAAGTGACTTTATTGCGCAGTCGACAAAATAAAAAAAACAAAAAAACCGCACATACGCGAAATTAAAATGGTGACAATTTATCCATCGTTTCCTGTATTTGTTACACACACATATATATATAGTCATCAACATACTAAGACTGTTTAGCTGTATCACAACTTAACAACGTGACTAGACATCCACTTGCTTCTGGGCGGGATCGAAACTTGAGTGATTTGGTGTCTGTCGGAGTCGCTAACCCCTAAACCAAAGGCACACGAATCAGCGAAGGGCAATGTTAGCATATTATGTATAAGATACACACACCAGTCACCCAGAGTTATGCATATATCGCCGTAGTGGTAACTGTTGTTTTTTTTTTTACATTTAATTTTTTCATAAATTTTCAACTTCATTTTAATTGTTTTAAAAAAAGGAAAAAATAAATTTTCCCAGTTGGCTCTGTATAGTTTGGGATAGAAACCCGTCGGTGGTTTTCCTGTGTTCTCTTATTTTTATTGTCTATCCTTACGAAATGCGTCTAAGAACTAAAAGTAATTTATCTTTTGTCATTATACGGTTTTGTACGACCAATAATTTATAATAGAATTTATTATATATATATATATATATATATATATATATATATATATATATGTGTGTGTGTGTGTGTGTGTGTGTGTGTACGCATCGCTCATTCAATGAAATGGATTAGAGCGCTCTAGCTATTGGGAGCGTATAATGATATGCGCTAAAAAGTCCACCTACTTCCACCGAACGCCCATAGCCCAGGGGTAGAGTCGCCAACTGATGCCATTTTGGTCGGATTTCAATCCTGGGTAAAAAAGCAATCGGAGTCTAACCGTACTGATGAGCTGTGATACGGCGAAACAGATCTGTCTGCGGATGACAATATATATGTATGCATATATAGTGCTGAATTGTGGTAATTAGCGCCAAGGGTGTTTTTTACTAGTGGTTTGCTGTTAAAATATATTTTGACGAGCAGGTTTTTTTTCATCGAAAAGTGCTAGATATCTCTGTCGAGATTGAGCGTTGATAGGCACAAAAATATTGTCACTTTAACTGAAAAGGTTCAGATCCTCAAAAAAAACTTCAAAGTCAGCATGCGCCTACTCAAATAATCGGAGAAAAGTGTTTATGCATATATATATATATATATATATATATATATATATACATACATATATATATATATATATATATATAAAGAAGGTAAGAAAATGTTATGTGATTAAGTTGATTTGTGTCAGAAAATCAGGTAAGAATGATACTCGCGATTACAGCTAATGAGCAGGGGTAAAAACTAACACCTTTTTACCAACAGATTACATCGAAGCAAATATCCAGTCACAGATGTGCTGATAAGCGAAAGAAGCTCTTCCAAATACTCTCTCTCACTCCCCCTCGTAAATAATATATTCGCACACACAACAGGCAAAACGCGGTTTTGTTCTTGCAAGCAATTACATATGCGAAAACACGCGATTTAATCTCTCAGTTGTGTGTTGTTAACGTCTATAAGAAACAGGAGAGAGGCCTAGGGACTTGAACCCCAGGCAATTTTCGGTAAAA
>JBBBDQ010000380.1:3540000-3550000 GCA_037127315.1 Ascarosepion bandense
GAGAAAGGGAAGGTTATACAGGGAAGGGGAGAGAGCTAGAGTCCAGTGGTTAGTAGATGAGTATTAACTTTGCATTTAAATTTCTGGAGGTTGTAGCCGTCAGGAAAGCAAGAATACGGGAGTGAGTTCCACAGGCGGGAAGTGCGAGAGAGGAAGCTGCAGGAGTAGTAGAGAGACTCTACTATCACCCGGTTCACACTCCTCCTAATTTATTTAACAGGAATAGAGGCTCATCCTTCGTTCCCTGTTTAGGAAGTGGTCTCTGGCTCTCTTCCTTTCTTCAGACCTCAATATTTGTGCTTCTGCGATTTTTCTGTGATTTTCGTTGTCTGTAGCAACGTCTCTTCATTGTCACGGTACCGGGTTGGGAGTTTTCTTGTTGCTGCTTCCGACTGGTAATTAGTAACCCTAACTCTTGCGTAGCGTCGAGAGTGGCTGTTCTGATCAGCAGTTGCATAATATCGGAGTACTTGCAGTGCTATGTCGCTCATGGATAAGTGTCCCTGCAAGCGGTTTCGGTGGGCAACACTGAGGCCACACTTTGCTGCTGTCCGCACCAGCTGGTTTTCAGCGCAAGTCTCAGTCGATGACCGTCTCTCCTCGCCAACAACAAACATGAACAATCGTATATCAATAAAAACAACTAAACCAGGTAAAGTAAACCTCTCAACATTTCCTTCACATACACCTGTGGTATTTGTACCAACTTTAGTAGCGTGGAATCTTTTCTCGAAGTTAAGCAACGTTGAGCCTGGTCAGTATTTAGATGGGTGACCGCTTGGGAATACCAGGTGCTGTAAGATGTGCGTTGTGGTGCAGTGGATATCGGCTCGGAAAGAGAAATTGGTGAGCCGAATTCGAATTCCAGTTGAATACCCTGCATCCACTTAAGCACTGGTACCCTTGGGAAAGGTATTAATCCGCCCCTTCCCTCCAGTTATGGGTTAAATAACAAGGATAGGACTTGGGGACCATGCCCTTAAAAACAAATCTCAATGAATCTTGATACTCGAAAAGAAAAATGTATTACTAGACAGAAAAACATATAAAGAAAATAAATTGTTGAAAGAAAAAAGGTATTATCAGCAATATATAAATAAAGTTTAGTTGGCAATAAATGACCCGCTGAGGTTGATATGCCATAAAACAAACCAACTAACAATCTTTTCTCCACTAAAAGTCCCCTAACATCCTAGTGCTCTGTGAAACTAATCTCAACCCCTCAATTCATCTCCTCTGACCTCTTAATTCCTGGCTACCTTCCCGCCTTAAGAAATAACTCCTCTGTACATATGCAAGGTCTGGGGATTTACGTCAGTGAACAACACCTACCTCTAGCTACGGTTATATCTCTCGAATCCTCTGACCACCCACACATATGTCTCCGGCTTTCACTTCTCAACTCGGTTAGCTATCTTTTTTTCTCTATCGTTCCTTTTCGTCTCTCAACTGCTCCCTGCTTGACAGTATCTTTGATAATATAGGTAAGGTAACTTCCTCCCACCTATTCGATAACATATTAGTGTACGGAGATCTTAACGCCCACAATGCCAAGTGGCTAGAAAACTATGCGACTGATTTTGGTGGCATTCATGCCATGAACTTTGCTATTTCCGAATCTCTTAATCGATTAATATATATAGCACCAAGGTTGTTTTTCAGGGTTTTTACTGATAAAATGTACTTTGGCAAGCAGGTATTTGTTCGTAAAGTGCTCGGGGTGTAGATAGAGCGTTGATAGGTACAAAGAATTTGTCTATTTAATAGTGCAGAGTCAGGTGACTTCGAAGTTTTGTCAGAACACCGGTATGATGTTCTCACTCGTCTGGGATATATATATATATATATATATATATATATATATATATATATATGAGTTTTCCTTTGTATATATATATATATATATATATATATATATACAAAGGAAAACTCATATATATATATATATATATATATATATATATATATCCCAGACGAGTGAGAACAACGCGTTGAGTTTTCCTTTGTATATATATATATATATATATACAAAGGAAAACTCAACGCGTCATTTAAATTGGTTATAAATTATAATTCATTTCTATGAGGTTAATTAGCTCATTTCATCAGATCACACAATATTCCTTCCATTTGGTACAAAATAATTTGCCGGAATAAGCATTTTCTTTAAGAGAAGGATAAAAAATATAAAAATAAAAATAAAAATAAGAAGAGGGAAAGAGAAAGAAAAGGGAAAGAGGAAAAGATGTTCAGTATTGGCGTCAGATCTGGCTGCGAGTGTTCAGACCGTCGGTAAGAGGTTGACCCCTGAAGAAAATTCTAATTCCATGGATACTGGTGCTTGTGTGACCCCATAAACTACCCCACCCATTTATACTAACGTATATCAATATATACATATGTTTACATTCCCACATATACTTACAAACGTGACTTTGTTTATGCTTATATATCTGAAGAAACTTCTAATTCCATGGATACTGGTGTTTGTGTGACCCCATAAACTAACCCACCCAATTAAATGACGTGTTGAGTTTTCCTTTATAAGGAAAAATAAATATCATATTTATAAATATCATATTGCTCTGGATAACATCCATTGAGCTCTCTATATAGATATAACTCTTAATAATTTATATTAAGTTGATCTTGTTGGATTATCCTCACCGTTTACGGACTGAACATCTATATCTATATATATATATATATACCTATATATATATATTGGATCAGGGCGTTGATAGGAACAAAGAGTTTGTCACTTTAATAGTGCAGATTCAGGTCGACTTCGAAGTTTTGTGAGAACACTGGTGTGATGTTCTCACTCGTCCGGGCTATATATATGTATATATTGGATCTCACACACACTCGCCCGATAGGGAGATATATGAGTTGAAAACTTAGGTCAATACAAAATGAATTGTGCTCAATATATCTCCGCACAAAAACCAAATTTGTGACACATTTGTATTTTACGACTTACGCCGAATCTGATTTAGGTTAATGTAAAAGATTTTTCAAAGTAATGGATACACGTTTTGAAGCTTTCTCAAGAAATATTTCAAACAACTAGAACCAACTGTATCTAATTTAAATAATGCATATGAAGACAATATTCATGATAAATGCATACTCTTAATATTTTATCATCACAGGTTTTCAAATTGATGATGCTTATGATCAAGGCGTGGCTGACAATGCGACACAACGGAAGCACAAGCAGCCGTCGACATTCAACTGCATTTTCCTACTCTCAGTAGGATTTCAGGATGAATTTTGTTTAAAGCAACGTTAAGCAAACTTGAGCCTGTTCAGTACTTAGATGGGTAACCGCTTGGGAAAACCAGGTGCTGTAAGCTTCAGTTCAGGTCAGACTATGTCGGCTGCTGGTAACATGTAACCCAGTAATACCTGCCTCGCGTCGAATCGCCAGCGACTAAACCGGTGCCTTTACTGGGTGTAAGCTCGGTGAGGAGGGTGGTGTAAGCACTCTACAGGACCAATACGAAAAAATCTGTCAAAGAGCGGAAGAGCTCCTATGACACAACGGCAACCTAAAGAAGCAACCAGCTATGGTTTAAATAGTCTTCGCCAGCTCTCATTGGCAGGCGTGTCGAGTACGGCAAATCCCCCGAAATGTCAGACACAAAAACAGTAGAAGTCATTCAAGGATGGGTTCCTCAAACGAGAATGGAAAAAAATCCTAATCCTGATCCAGATCTATCTATCTATCTATCTATCTATCTATCTATCTATCTATCTATCTATCTATCTATCTATCTATGTCTTTACAGGTCTATCTATCTCAGTTTATTCATATCTATCTATCTATCTATCTATCTATCTATCTATGTCTTTACAGGTCTATCTATCTCAGTTTATTCATATCTATCTATCTATCTATCTATCTATCTATCTATCTATCACAGTCTGTTCATATCTATCTATCTATGTCTTTACAGGTCTATCTATCTCAGTTTATTCATATCTATCTATCTATCTATCTATCTATCTATCTATCTATCTATCACAGTCTGTTCATATCTATCTATCTATGTCTTTACAGGTCTATCTATCTCAGTTTATTCATATCTATCTATCTATCTATCTATCTATCTATCTATCTATCTATCTATCACAGTCTGTTCATATCTATCTATCTATGTCTTTACAGGTCTATCTATCTCAGTTTATTCATATCTATCTATCTATCTATCTATCTATCTATCTATCTATCTATCTATCTATCACAGTCTGTTCATATCTATCTATCTATGTCTTTACAGGTCTATCTATCTCAGTTTATTCATATCTATCTATCTATCTATCTATCTATCTATCTATCTATGTCTTTACAGGTCTATCTATCTCAGTTTATTCATATCTATCTATCTATCTATCTATCTATCTATCTATCTATCTATCTATCTATCTATCTATCTATCTATCTATGTCTTTACAGGTCTATCTATCTCAGTTTATTCATATCTATCTATCTATCTATCTATCTATCTATCTATCTATCTATCTATCTGCGTGAATGTGTGTGTAAATATTCCCAGATGAAGTGTATCTGTAGAAGATACAAAATAAAAAAAAGAGATAGAAAGAAAAATTATACTAAGGCGACGTGTTCGTCCTCTGATTGGCTTGATAATGTCGTCTCTCCAGATGACGTAACGAGACATTTTTCTGTCTGAGAGAGAGAGAGAGAGAGAGAGAGAGAGAGAGAGAGAGAGAGAGAGAGAGAGAGAGAGAGAGAGAGAGAGAGAGAGAGAGAGAGAAAATCAGTTGCAGATCAAATATGGAATACAATCCTGCAAGGTAATAAGTTAAAGAACAAATACGAATCGTATATCATCTGACATGTTTACATATTAATGTTATATATTAAACAGACATAATTGTTTTTCTATTAGTTTCTGTTAAATCTTTACTAAAAAACATCTTATATATATATATATATATATATATATATATATAATTGCAAAATGATTGCAACGTCTCAAAAATAAGGAAATAATTGCAACATCTAAAACATTAATTCAAAAAGAGCGCTCAATATAAAAATTATATATATATATATATATATATATATATATATATATATATATCTGATACCACAGAACTTATAAATACTTTTAAACAGTTAAATTCGCTTATTTTTCCCGAAGATATAATCTTTTTTCTGTCAACACCTTTTCAGAAATATCTCGTTAAATTTTTAATAGCCGCCAAGGATTCTCCTGATGAAGTTTTGCCCGGCTTTGTTTCTGTTTAACACATACATACATACATACATACATACATACATACATACATACATGTAGATATTTTTATCTTATTATTGCATTGTGTCTGAAATCTCTGAGTCTTGCTACCAATGAGGGATAATATGTATGTTTATTAATGTATAGGGAAGATTGGGGCTAGTTGCAACATTTTTAACATCTTTGTCTCTGTAGTCATGTACCCTGAAAAAAAAAACTGATTTTGCCATAATTGGATGACATAAACAGGCAATACACTGTTATATAGTTTGCTATTGTATTTATATTTGATTTGTTACAAATACGTTTTAAAAATGCAAAATATAATGGCTGGGGTAAGTTGTAACATTTTTTTTTAATCATTTCACCCCAAGCAAGGCATTCCGCTGCCACTATTTCGCAGGGGGTTACATAGGGGAAAGTGATGACAGAGAGTGGTTAGGAGGTTATATTGGGGAAAGTGATGAGAAAGAGTGGTTAGAGGGTTACAGAGGGGAAAGTGATGAGAAAGAGTGGTTAGATATAGAAAATGTCACAAGAAAGGTGGTAGACGGGTAACGATACCATGGATGAGGGTTGGGTAGATGGGAAGAGTGTTTGAGAAAATGGGTGAGAGTTTATTGTCTATTGATCTTACATTTAAACTCCTGGAAATTGTAGCTGTCGGGGAAGCAAGTATGTGGAAGTGCGAGAAAAGAAGCTGTTGGAGTAGAAATTGCGGTTACATCTTATCTGTTTCACTGTAAAAATGTGGGACCTAGTTGCTAATCTAGTATCTCGTGCAAGGGGGCACCAGTAATCTAAGTTCATCGGATCAGAAGCCGTGGAAGTAGTAGAGACACAGGGATGCCACGTCACGCCGGAGAGAGAGTGACCGCAGCCGGTCTGCCAAGTCGGAATCGATCACATTGCAGATTCTCTGTTGTATGTTGTCAAGAACCTCGAGTAGAATAGCAGGGGTACCCGACCAGATGTGGCAGCAGTATTCAACATGGCTGGGGTAAGTTGTAACATACATTTCTTTTCCATTGGGGCAAATTGTAAAAAGCACAAAGACTTATAAATATAAGGCTAGACCTACATTGAAACACTTTTATTTTGGAAAGAGTTTATAATACACATAAATGGTGAATTAAATTATGGATGTATAATCTTCAAATATAAAATAGATCTGGGCACATAACATGTAGGGCCTAAATGATTCGATCTGGCCACCAGTGGCTTACATATGATTCATACTAATGAGGAATCAAATCCTATATAACAACTCACTCCTTCAAGAACACATTAAGAGATACTAAGTAAGCTTCAGTTACTTCTGACGTTTCTGATTAGGCGTAACTAGCTACAATACTATAAGGTAGGAGTTCATACATTAAACAACTTGTCATCATTAGCCTATCCAAGCGCATAGCTTGCAAGATCTTCGGAAAATATGAAAGTCCTAGCACATCTTTTTGTGCCATCCATTTGGGAAATTTTAAAACAATATCATCAAGATCACGGGTGCAAGTCTCAATTTTATCTTTTTCAGGAAAAAAATGAACTTTGATTCCTGTACTCTTTGCGTGACCATGAACTTTGAGGTGACGTCTTTACCTACAGTCATTACTTATCCCAACAAAGTGCTTCACAGACTCTTTCCTAGTGAATTTAACCAAGACAAAGTCACCAAGGGTAATATTATAGTTATCCAACATGCAGTGTGTGCTCTCGAGACTTTCATTATCTGACCACTTTAACAAATTTTCATTCTGCTTATTATATTCAGATTCAGTCTCTTTATCACTTTCAAAAGAAGTGTCATCTTCTATCGGTTCTTCTAGAAAATCCTTTTTCCTAATAGTGTCAGCCTTCTTGGATGTTGGGAGTAACTTTCTTTTCGTAGTGGGACTATCTCTCTTTTTCTTGTTTCTTTTCTCTTCTCATATGGCAAGTTCATTTCGAAGTGGTGTATCAGTCAAAATCTTTGTAGCATCTCTCCGCGGCTGTTGCCAACGTCGTTTTCTATGCCTGCCTTTGGAAATGGTAATAGGTCCTCAGGTGAGAGTGCCTTAACTGAGAGACCCTGCTCAGTGTGCTTATCATTGGGGTCTTTGGATGAAGGGCATGGCCATCATTAAGCCTTTTGGTATCTTCAGATGGCGAGCCTTTCTCTGTGTGGTCATCATTTACCTGAATTTCTTCAATGGTCAATGCTGGTCTATCAGTTACATCTGAAGGTAGGAATTCATCATCAGCAAATTCGATTGAATGATACAATTCCAGTAACCCTGAAACTAGATGCAATATTAGTTGATGTCATTGCAAGGGGAAATGCATATGCAACCAGACTTGGTATATCATAAATACTCCTATGTCTTCCCTAGATAGTTTACCATCCATCTGTCACTTGCAACATTTATGAAATTTTTGAATGGCCCAAAGACAGATCGCTCAAGGGGTTTTAATTTGTTGGAACAGTGAGGTGGGAAGGATAACATTACAATCCCATTTTCCCTGGCAAAATCAAGTATTTCTATAGACAGGTGAGACTGATGGTTGTCAAGAATTAACAAAACTTAATACTCTTGTGAACAATGGGTGTGTTTTTGAAAATGTCTCATAAAGATCATAAAGTTAGTGTCTGTCATCCACCCTGGCTTGTGTGCAGTCCCTATACAGCAAGGGGGCATCTTAGATAAAATAATCTCTGTAGTTCACCCTGGGAAAAATGAATGGCCCTGCCTGTTGCATTGACAGCACATGCTACAATAACAAATGTGCCGTATTCAGCAGAGGTGACCTTTTCAACTTGTTTGATTCTTTTTTGAGTTATCACTTTTGATGGTACCTGAACGGTAGTGATACCTGTTTCATCCATGTTGCATATATTTGGCACAGTGAAATTATAAAGCTGTCATCAAACTTGGCAACATTGTGCTTGTTGAAACTGGTTGGCCTTGCAAGGGAATTCGCCTCAGGTTTACGAATGGAAAGATTCTGATGTCTAGCCATGAATCCATATAGCAAGTTATTGCCAGGTTTACGGCCATATCACGTTGAATACACCGAAGTTAAGCAACGTTGAGCCTGTTCAGTACTTAGATGGGTGACCGCTTGGAAATACCAGGTGCTGTAAGCGTTATTGACGGATGTGCGTTGTGGTGCAGTGGATGTCGGTTCGGAAAGAGAAATAGGTGAGCCGAGTTCGAATTCCAGTTGAATACCCTGCATTCACTTAAGCACTTGTACCTTTGGGAAAGGTATTAATCCGTCCCTTCCCTCCAGTTATGAGTTAGATTACAGGGTAAGACTTGGGGACCATGCCCTTAAAAACAAATCCAAATGAATCTTGATTCTCGAAAAGAAAAAAGTATTACTAGACACAAAACTTATATAAAAAAAACAATAAATTGTTGAAAGAAAAAGGTATTACCAGCAATAAATAAATAAAAATTTAGTTGGCAATAAATGACCCGCCGAGGTTGATATGCCATAAAAACAAAACAACCAACCAACCAACAGTTATTGCCAGTATCAAGAACCTTTATCTGGTTAGCTGTGGCATATTTAAATGCTATTCTTTTTTACATCTAGAGGACTTCATCCACAATACAGTTTGAATGCTTTGAGCAAATATTCTGCTATCTCTAGCTCTTGTTCATCTGTGAATATCTGGCTTGTATTTTTATAATCCAGTGTGAACACTATAGGTTGGTTTGGGCTATCTCTTTTGGTCTTTAATTTATCACAATATCGTTTCAGGGTAACATGACACAAATCAAAGTCTCTTGCTATACTGCGGCATTTTTGTTCATCTAGGACCATCTGTTCACCCCGTTCAATTATAGTTTGTGGAGCTTTTCTGCAGTTGGTTTTACGCTTATAGTTTCTCATGTTGGTATTCTGCAATGAGAAAGAAAAATGTTATTAGGTGACCATGATGCTAAATACATACAATTTAATAAGAATCATTTTTACACATCATTTTGAGATAATAAGACTAAAATATAAATACGAGGAGAACTATGCTATGTACAAATCTGGGTATAAAATAATAGAAATCATTTATTTAATTAAAAATCCATTTTTTCACATTTTGGTATTGTTTGAATTGTTTTTTAATTTGTTTATCTTAATAGGTCTTGGAAGCCTCTGCGGCTTTCACTTATGAAAATATTTCCCCAGGGAATGGCAGCTTAGTCTATTTATAAACAAATGGGTTACGTTGTAACACTATGGGGTAAGAAGTAACAGTGTTACAACTTACCCCAAACCGTTACAACTTACACTATTTATTGACGTTCTTACAACTTACCCCAGGAATCTTTCCCAACAAATTGAGGTCACCATCAAACTACTGCCAAACATTCAAACACCACACTATGGCAAGCAGTACTAGTTGTCATCAGGCTCTTCAATGAATGGGAGTTCACCAGGCTATCAAGACTACACCCTGTAATAGAAGATATTTTCGGTGGAGCATGAAATTTACTATAGACCTGTTATATCTATCAACATTGTCTGCCTCCTTGTACATGTGACTCCTAGGGTTCCAGGGTAGGGCAACAGAGGGACAACTTCTATATATACTGCCCTTGCTGGTGAAATCAACTGAAACCACTAGTAGGATTATTATTGGCCTTGTTACAACTCCCCCTGTTACAACTAGCCCTGCACCCTACATAGTAACATTGTTTTATTACATTGAGTATTGTTTTATTAACACCAGAACTACATGTGCAATA
>JBBBDQ010000380.1:3555000-3577500 GCA_037127315.1 Ascarosepion bandense
TGAATGAATGGGATAGATAGATAGATAGATAGATAGATAGATTGATAGATAGATAGATAGATAGATAGAACATACATAGATAGATAGATAGATAGATAGATAGATAGATGTATAAATATCTGTGTATATGTATATTGTGTATATACGTAGGATATCTTCAAGAATAGAAAAGTACAAACACCAATACACACAATAAAATTATTAAACACACACACACACACACACATATATATATATATATATATATATATATATATATATAAATCGGCGTTTGTACAATCAGATGTCCCGGTTCGATCTCCAACAAAAAGAAATAGCCTGCTTAAATTATAAATATGCTTATGTTCGATAATCTTTCCAATTTTCTCTTTGTTATGTCTTGATGATTTCGGAGTAGAAAAAATATTGATGTTATCTTTCAAACAATGCATTAATTGCATGAGCGGCCGTTTGAAAGTTGCTCAAATTATAAAAGCATTGATCGCGAAAAAATCTAAATTAATTCGTAGGTAGAAAGGTTCAGAATAAATAACAATTTAAAATGAATTAAATAGTAAAGAAATAATGAGAAATTGAATAAAATGTGAAAAATCCATAAAAAATGTAAAAGAATTAGAATATAATAATTTAAATATCAAAAATGATAATAATAAAAATAAAAAATTAAAGATATTAGCGCAATAATAACAAAATAAACCTAGGTAATATAACTAAAAACGGAATTACAAAATACAAATGAGAAAAAAGACAGATAGCACAGAACAGAATTGCAAATGGAAAGACAACAAAAAAGTTAATTAAATCTAGATGAAGGAGAGAGAGAGAGAGAGAGAGAGAGTGAGAGTGAGAGCAATTATTACTCTACAAGAAATGGTTAAATAAATCCAAATAATTTCTCCGATGAGCTTAGATCTCTGGTGCCGCCTAAGCATGAATTTGCACGAGATACTAGATTAGCAACTAGGTCCCACCCTTTTACAGTTAAACAAATAAGATGTAACCGTAAATTCTACTCCATCAGCTTCTTTTCTCGCGCTTCCCGCCTGTGGAACTCCCTTCCACAAGTCTGCTTTCCCGACAGCTACAATCTCCAGGTGTTTAAATGTAGGGTCAATAGACACCTCCTATCACACTAATTCCTAATTATTCTCAGAACACTCTCATCTACCCAACCCTCATTCTCTGTATCCTTACCCACCTATCACCCACCCTCTGACATTTCCTATATTTAATCATCTTTTCTCCACTCTATGTAGCCCCCTGCGCAGTAGTGGCAGTGACATGCCTTGCTCGGGGTGAAACGCTTATAAAAAAAAATTCAATGTATTCATATTCCTTTTTCATAGCATTGTTGAATTATTTTATTATTTGTCGATTGTTGTTGAGCCTTTAGCTGTCAGTGAATTTGGGAACAAATTTTCGGCGCTCTACGCCCTAGTCAGGTTAATGACTGAAGTTCTCGAGTGATGTTTCGACCTTTTTGCCGGTTAGCTACGATGCGCCTTCGTCATTTCGCACTGCGTATTCTGTTAATTGTTTTGTTTTTGGTTACGTTGCCAGGGATTTTTTTTCTCGTTTCTCAACGAACGATCTTTTGAGGTTTGTTTCTTTTCCGTTACTGGCTTTGGGTGGTAATCCGAAGCATCCTGATTTATATAGTTTCGGGGAGCATTTGGTTGTTTCGTTAGATTCCGCTGTATTGATTTCCATTTGATTTGGTATGTGAGCTTGCAGATGCTAGCCTAGATGTTGGTGTGGTCGACTTTGTTTTCCTTGATCGCAAATTTGGGTCTCTTGGACAATTAGTATCAGTTTTTTCTTCATTTAACAACTTTGTTAGATCTGTGATCAGGTTTTCTTTGCTTGGTGTTTCTCTGGGGGCTTCTTCACGCTGTTGTTCCACTGTTCGCGTCATCAGTGTATTAATTTTTTGGTTTATTTTCTCGTTGTGACGTATCCTAGCTACGTGAAAAGCCTCTTTGCATTTGTTAATGATTTGATTTGTCTGGTCCGTTGTCGTTATTTTGTTTAGCTCACTATTTTGTAGGGTCATCGTTGTCTTCCTTTTTTCTATTTGGCTACAGAGATGTCGAATAGTTGTGTGGAGGATTCTGACTTGTATCAATCACTTTCGGTGTTGAAATTTGTTGGAGTTGAAGAAGGTTGGGAAGGTGAATTTTGTCAATGGTTTTAGGTAAATTGTTGTTCTTGCAGAATTGTAGAAGAAGGAGTTGTTGAAGGTTGTTGGCGAAATTTTTCACTATTCGTGAACATCTGTCTGGCAAAAGGAAATATGGTCTGTCTCAAACCGAGATTCTTCAATGTATTCATATTACTTTTTAACTGCCTTGCTGAATTATTTAATTAAATTTTCGGCGCTCTACGCCGAATAAAATAATTCGTACTATATATATAAGTGCAGTACTATATTGGCCGCAAGATATCTTCCTTTTACAGCTGAGATTGCTAGTAAGTTTTATGCTAACATTTTTGCATTTTAAATGCCATGACTATCGTTGTTTTTTGTTTTTTTTTATCTGTGTTCTTTCATTCTCATCTCTTTTTTCACTTATCCTAAACACTCAGCAATCCCTTGCGTCCTTATTCTTTAGATATGGTATCTTTATACTAGCAGTATAGCCCGGCGTTGCTCGGGTGTAATGAAAGCTTTAAACTAATCCATGGTCCTGGAGCTCAGACTTTTTGGACGTTGGTACGAAAAACTAAAAACCAATAGTTGTTTCCAGTTAAAGCGAAACTGTAGACTGAAAGAAAAATGAATGGATGTAAGTCAAATTTTGATTTCCTGGTATCGATATCAAATAAGTCTTTTTCGTCGTAAACTGAATTTTGAAGGCTAAATAAGTCCTCTGCATAAATGGTATCAAGGCTGAGACTAAGAACTACAATTATACTTACTTAGAGCCAAACCCGAAGCAAAAACTAAAATAAAAGGGCTGAAAAAAATACAGATGTACAGGCAGATAAACAGACACACACACAAACATCTTGCCTTTTATATATATATACATTATCGATTTTCTGCACTATTGTAAGAACTGTAACCTTGAAACTTCTGAATATCGTTTCTTATGTCTTTGACTATGAGTGTATAAAATTTGATTAAAATAGGACCACTTCTTCTATAACACGATTTTCTCGATTATCGATTTTCGATATTTATCAGGGGTAACTCGACATAAAACCTAGCTAAGAACACTCGCAGACGCTTATAGTACAACTGTGTAAATTTTCAAGAAAATCGGTTTAGCCGTTTCGGAGTCTATAGATAACGGACACACATAAACACACAGACACATACAGAGACAAAGTTCCATTTATAAATAACTTTAGATATGAGGATATAATAATTGTGAGAAAGGGTGTTTCAAGAGAGACAAGCATACATTTTTAAATTTTTTTTTTATTCATAATCATTTCACCCCAAGCAAGGCAGTACTGGTTCCCAGAGCGTTAAATAAGAGGAGAGTGATGAGAAAGAAGAGCAGGTTACAGGAGTGTCAGAAAATGGATAAGAGAAAAATGAGAACCTTGCCGTGAAGAGCTGCATCAGAGTACGGTGGACGGGGGAAAAATAACTATCAAGTCTTGTCGGGGGGGGGGGGGGATGTGAATCAAGAAGATAGGAGATGCCAATTGACATTACATTTAAATTCTTGTAGATTTTAGCTGTCAAGGGAAGCAATTATACAGAAGGGAAATCCACAGGCGGGAAGTGAGAGAAAAGAAGCCAAGTGAGTAGAAGTTTTGGTTACATCTGATTGGTTTTACTGTAAAACGGTGGGACCTAGTTGCTAGTCTAGTAGCTCGAGCAAATTCATGCAGCGGGGCGTTAAGTTCATTGGAGCAGAAGCCGTGAAAATATTTGTAGAAGAGAGAAAGGGAAGCTGCATTACGTCATTGAGAAAGTGATTACGATCAATCACATTGCAGATTCTTCGTTAAATTTTGTCAAGAACCCCAAGAGGAATAGCAAGGGCACCCAACCAGATGTGACAATGTATGGGCTAATGGTCCTACACAGTGAACTAACCTTCCTAGCAGTAGATTTAACTATGGATTCAATGCAGTCTTTTCACTTGAGTTAAGCCGAGGAGGCGCAGTGTTTTACTGTAAGGGAGACTGGACAGATCCCTATTGATTGTGGGTAAAAAGAGATTGTCTATGGTGTTTAAAAGATAGTAGCTTCGTTTTGGATGCATTAAAATTCACGAGCGAAATTTCTTACCCACGTTCACCACAGATTAGAGGTCCTGCAGATTATAGGATCAGCAGCGAGGTTTGCGTTGTCAGGTTCAGCGGATTTCTTATCAAGGTGGGCTTTAAAAATCAGCATTCGAAGCCCTGAATTTTACCGAGCATCAGTGAAGAACAGGCAGCTTTCCCAGCCACTAAGTAGTTCCCACAATAAAGATCGTACGTATTTGTTTTTTTACGAAAGCAAATCTCCAAAGTGACTTGAATAAACGAGTTTTCAAAAAGAGGACAAAAATTTGGAGTGTTGCATATTTGAAGGGAATTACCTGAAACTGTGATATAAAAAAGCATGACAGGTTAAATTATAACAAACTACCTCTAAATGTACTAAATACAGGGTTACTTTCGAAATTCAGACTTATATTAAGCGAAGACGGCGCAGCGTACAACGGCCGAAACCTCGTGAATATGGAAGTAAAGATGAGGATAACAGTCCGAATAGTGTAGGTACTACAAACTTTTTTTTTTATTTTCGTTTGCTCACCTGTTAAATTTGCTTTCCCGGATTTTTATTAAATAGTGAAATTAATAAAAATTGACCTAGAGCGAGAGGTTCTACTAGAGAAAAAGTGTGCCTTCGATAGAAATTGAACCTGTAATCCTTTTTTCATAGTATATTTACCTTTGATTCCCTTTAAGGGTAGATCCCGAAATGTGTGAGCACATACAGAAATATATATATTCATACGCTTACAGACATATCTACAATTATATATTATACTGTTTTATTTGATATTCTAATGAAAATTACATACACACACACACGTAAAACATGCGTATATATATATATATATATAGTCATCCGCAGACAGATCTAATTCGCTGTTTCACAGCTCGTCAGTACGGTTAGACATCTGAGTGCTTTTTACCCAAGGATTGAAACCTGACCGAATTGGCGTAAGTCGGCGGTTCTACCTCTGTGCTATGAGCGATCGGTAGAAGGAGGCAACTTTTAGCGTGTGATATATCATGTATACACACGCCAATAGCTGAGAGTGTTCTAATTCATTACTGAATGAACGATATATATATATATATATATATTTTTTAGTACTTGTATGATATTTGATATCTAATTTTCTATATGTATGCGTGTGTGTATCTTCACAAACATTTTATCTATGGTGGTATATCTTTAAGCGTTTGTGTGTGATTTCAGGAATGTGTTTGTGTATTTTAGAAACTTTGCTTTTAAAGATTGGATCATGGGCTTTAAGTTAACTTTCTCAAAATTACGAAATAAAAAGATTAACTTAAAAAAAAATGTTAAAAATAACCCCGGCCAGTAAAAGTAGTCAATCCAGGAAGAAAGACAAACGAACAAATAATGAATGATCCCATTTCCATTAATGAAAAAGGCCCGCTTCCAGTTTCTCATCCATGTTTTCCTTTCTGACTAAAGTCCGAACGTTTGATTTTTTTTTTATTGCTATTTGTAGATTTTACCGATTACCGATATAATTTATTTTTTTCTTTTAGTGAAAGCGGTGTTTTCTGAACGGTTGTTTGATGCCACTGCGAGAATGCCAAAGAACAAAACAAAAAAAAAAAAGAACCAAAAAAAGAAAAAAAGGAACTATTTTATTTGATTCGAATGAAAGTTGAATTAAAAATGATGGCATTATGAAATAAGAGCGAACACATCTGCAGCAGCAACAACATCAAAAATGAATAACCAAATAGAGAAAACCAGGTAAGTGCATGATAGAGAAATTGGTAAACGAAAACAGTTTGTTAGAGAGAAAACTTACGGCGTATAGTTTGAGAAACATGAGCAGGCAGTTAGAAATATGGTGAAAGACGGCTTGGGGTATTTTTGAGCTGGAGTGGACTCGACACCGGCCAACCGGTGTTAGCAGTCATAGTGTGCACATCTCTTAGGAAGGCTTTGAGTAGGAGAGATTTTGAAAGTTTGGCTATTTTACAGATAGTTGCTTCTTTTTCACAAACAATATTTCACGGGGATCGCATTCTTCTTCTTCTTTTTCTATGTGCCCTGTTCTTTCAGGACGTAGGCGATCATGGCTTTCCACGTCTTCCTATCCCTGGTGGCTCTTAGCACGCTTTCTCCTGTTAGAAGACGCAACCCTCGTTCCATCATCCACCGGATTAGGTCCTTCAAATATGTTATCCGTTGCTTTCCCCTGTCTCCTTTTCCCTCTATCTGGCTGTTAGTATCAGGTTCTCCAAGCCATCCTTCCTCATTGCATGTCCCAGGAACTTCAACTGTCTCTTCCTGATTCTCAATATTAATTTCTTATTCGTTTCCATCCTTTCTAAAACCTCATCATTGCTCACATGCTCGATCCATGATATTTGCAGCATCCTTCTGTAGAACCACATTTCAGTTGCTGTCATCCACCTACTCAGGCCCTTCAAATATGCTATCCGCTGCTTTCCTCTATCTATTTTCCTTCTATCTAGCCTGTCAGTATCAGGTTCTCCAAACCCTCCTTCCTCATTGCATTTCCCAGGAACCTAAGTTGCTATGATGCTCTCTATTAATTTTCTTTTTGTTGTCATTCTTTCTAATACCTCATTGCTCACATGCTCGGTCCATGATATTCGCAGCATCCTTCTGTAGAAGCACATATTTTTCTAATTCATGAATAATGTCATGTATGAAGAAAAGATCCTTAATAAACCACATCTATTTGGTTGTAAAAAGTTATATTTTGAAAATATCATTCATAAATTACTTTTATTCTGTTTTAAAAGTTTATATTTTAAAAATAATCAATAATAAATTACATTTATTTCGTTTTTAAAAGTTATGTTTTAAAAATAATCATTAATAAATCAATTTTATTCAATTGTAAAAGATTATTTAAAAATAATCCTCCAAATATTACTTTTATTCCGTTTAAAAAATTGTTTTAAAAATAATCCTTAATAAATTTCATTTTTCGGTTTTGAAGGGTCATGTTTTAAAATGATTCTTAATAATCCATACTTTTATTTGTTTTTAAAAAGTCGACCAAGAAATTTCATAGTTTACATGACGTTGGGTCGGGGCTGTTGAGTTGGCAGCGATGACTTGGTATACCCCCACATTTGCCTTACTAACTACAAGTGCCAAAAGCAATGAAATATTTTCCTTTAATTTCCCTTCCACTACAGTGCTTATCTAGTAGAGTGTAGTAGATAGAAAATTAAGAATTAAAATCAACCTTCTTCTTTACTTTTACAAAAATTCACCATGACGTGTGAAATCCTGGTTTTGCCGCATAGAAAAAGGATTGACCTCGTGCTTATAGAAAAAAATCGAAACCGGATTTCGCATGTATATGCTAAGTAAATTTCTGACCAATAGAAGCGATTTTCAAGACTTAACGATCCATTGCGAAAAATCTAGATGACTATAAAAGACTCCGGTCAGCGTCAGTTAGACGGTCAAATGGAAACGGTGAGACGACAAGCAAAAATGTAACGGGAGAAACTTCAACCACGACCCGGACGTAAGGTCACCGCGAAAATTCTTCTCTTTCTCCTTCTTTCTCGTGTTCTGATTCCTTTTACTTCTTCTCCTCCATTCAAAGACATTTCTACCAAACAAACGCCCATACATACAGACCTACGTACGCATAAACTCTTTTCAACAAATTACTACTACGAACATTTGTATAACTCTTGATACCCTTAACTTTCTCATAAAACTTTTAACTACTACCTATTCTTGTGATTCTATTCTTTTAATAAATTTCTATTTTAACGTGAAAAATGTATATTTTTATTCCTCGCCTATTACACACAATCTAAAACCTTCTGCTGCCAATCAACCTTCTGATGAAAAATTCTGATGATAATTCCGCATAAAATCCCTAACCTGTAGGGAGATCGGTTATGAAACAAGGCCGAATTAATTAAGTATTAACCAACTCCCTACAGCTTCAAGAGCACGGTTATTCTGATCCAAAATATTTATCGGTACCAATTTCCGAAAAAGACGGTTATAAACTTACATAAAAATTCCCAGCAAAAAGTTTATTCAAACCGGTACACTTTGTTTCAGCCAGAGTGTGCGTTGTCGGGCAGTGGATATCGACTCGGAACGACAAATCGGAGAGCCGAGTTCGAATTCCGGTTGAATCTTTGTATTCACTTACGTACAAATACCCTTGGGAAAGGTATTAATCCGTCTCTTCCCTCCATGGGTTAAATAATAGAACAGATTGGGTTCTATAGACTTGGCTGGCAACCAGTATACCGCAGAAAGCAATGGTTACCAATTGAGGGATAATCTTCTGCCTAGTCAGTCTTGTCTGTTTCGAGACATGATCGCCCATGCCTGTGTCAGTTATAGCACTTAACTGACTGACTGAATATAATAGTTGGAAACATGATTAAGGATTCTACTGGGCATAAGGTGGGGGATAAGTTTTATATTGTTTTGAAGTAATAAACTGATCCCCCACTAATTAATACTTAATAGCATAATACATCTCTTCGCTCTCCAGCTATGAACCAAATAACAGGACGGATTTGGTTCTATAGTCTTGGCTGGCAACCAGTCTCCCGCAGAAAGTAATAGCAACCTACTGTGGGATAACCTTCTGCCCAGTCAGTCATGTCTATTTCGAGACATGATTGTCCAAAGCGTGTATCATGTATGGCACTTAACTGACTGAGCATAATAGTTAGAAACAGGTCAAACTTCTATTGAGCATAAAGTGGGGAATCGGTTTTCTTTTGTTATGAAGTAATAAACTGATCCCCCACTAATTACTAATATAAAGTGGGGAATCGGTTTTCTATTGTTATGAAGTAATAACCTGACCCCCCACTAATTACTAATTACTAATATAATACACCTCTTCCTCCTCTAGCTATGAGTCAAATAACAGGACAGGTTTTATAGCCTTATTCGTCAAACAGTCTACCGCAGAAAGCAATGGCAATCTACTGCGGGATAATCCTCTGCCCAGTCAGTCTTGTCTCTTTCGAGACATGATCGCCCAAAGTGTGTATCAAGTATGTCACTTAACTGACTGACACTTTGTTCATAAGCTTAAAAATCCTCACTATTTAGACGGGATATACAACAGTGATGCTATACTGGAAAGATTGTTCGTAAAAGGGACAACGCAATATGCAAGTTAGAAATTGATAGATACCAAAGTGAAAGAAGTACAGCAATTTAAATATCTGGGAAATGCTTTAACAGAGAAGAGTAAATATGAAAAGGCACATTTGGATAGTGAAAGAGGTCTTCCAAAATCTAAGCAAAGTATTAAGAAACAGTAAAAACCTCGTTACAAACAAAGAAAAGAGAACTAACATATTATGTAATATCAGTCCTTCTCTATGGCAGTGGATCCTGGAAACGCTTTCCAGAAGCTCAGCAAAGCATGAATAAACAGGAAAACCTCAGTAGGAACAAAGAAAAAAGGTTCTGTAATATCAACCAGTTGATGTGCGTCGTGGTGCAGTAGATATCGGCTCAGTACAAGAAATCGAGGAACCAAATTCGAATTCCAAATGAATTTCTTGCATTCACTTACTTGCAAATACCCTTGAGAAAGGTATTAATCCGTCTCTTTCCTCCAATTATGGGTTAAATAACAGGACAAATTGTGTTATATTGCCTTTGCTGGCAACTAGTCTACCGAAGAAAGTAAAGGCAATCTACTGCGGGATAGCATTCTGACCAGTCAGTCTTTATCTTCCGAGACATGATCGCCCGAAGCGTGTATCACGTATAGCACTTAACTGACTGACTGAGCATAATAGTTGGAAACAGGTTAAACTTCTATTGGGCATAAAGTGGGGAATCAGTTTTCTATTGTTATGAAGTAAAAAACTGATCTCCCACTAATTTTACTTAACATACTAATGTAATATAATATATCACTTCTTACACCAGCTATGAGTTAAATAACAGGATAGATTGAGTTCTATTGCCTTGGCTGGCAACCAGTCTATCGCAGATAGTAATGGCAACCTACTGCGGGATAACATTCTGCCCAGTCAGTGTGTATCTTTCGAGACATGATCGCCGAAGCGTGTATCACGTATGGCACTTAACTGACTGATTGTCAGTTCTCAAATATGGCAGAAAACGCTATACAATATTCTCACAGATGAAGAACAGAATTTAAGCAACAGAAATGTAGTTTTATAGAAGGAAGCTGAGAATGCTATGAACCAAACATTTGAGAAACGTTGAAGATAGCAAGGACACTTATAATTTACATCAGAAAGAGACATATGAAATATTTAGGGTACATAATTGTAGCTATATCACACATTGCTCTAAAACAAATGTCGGAAACCTACGGCCCGCTGGCAGGATCCGGCCTGCGAAGGCCTTTTGACCTGCCCGCGAGCGTGATTACCAATGACTATTTTTAATATGAGAGGCGAGGCTTTCAATTTCAACAAAAGACCTGCTGTCATCTTCCTCTGATCCACCCAACCGAATTTGAATATTATGACCGCAAAAACACGATCAAAATCCAATCACCTTCATTTCTGTGTAAAAAATTAAAAAAAATAAACATAAAACAAAAAATTGAGAGCCGATTTGACCGACCGACCGGCGACAGACATTATGCGGGGGACACCTTTCAAAAGGATAATGTTGTCTCAGTCAGCTTTCTATTTCATTCCCCCAGTAGCGACCCCCCACTTCGCTTACCCCTGCCACCTACCCTATGTAAGTTGCTGGAATCTTTCAATGGGCCATGTTCTTATCTTATCATACGTAAGTGTATATGTTTGCAACTATTTGTACTCGTATGTATGGGTATATATGTTTCGTTTTTGTTTGATGCGTGTGTGCGTGAGTGTGTGTGTGGTTTGTTTGTGCTACAATTTTCAATAACAGTTTTGACGTTCCTTATGGAAAAGTAATTTTTGTCAGGTGCTTTTTGATTTTAGATTTTCTTTTGTTTTTCTGATTTCTCAATGTTTATTTTTATTTATTTATTTTTTAAATAATTTCACCCCAAGCAAAGCATTCCACTGCCACTATTGCGCTTGGGGCTAAATAGGGGGAGGTAAATAGGAAGAGTGGTTAGATATAAGAAATGTCAGTAGGGGTGATAGATAGTTGGGTGGGTGGGAAGAGTGTTTGAAAGAATGGAAGTTAGTGTGTAAGGAGGTGTTTATTGACCTTATATTTAAACTCCTGGAGATTGTAGCCGTCGGGGAAGCAGTCATGTGGAAGATAATTCCTTAGTCGGGAAGTGCGAGAAAAGAAACTGTTGGAGTAGAAGTTGTGGTTGCATTTTATCGGTTTCACTGTAAAAGGGTGGGATCTATTTGCTAATCTAGTATCTCGTGCAAATTCGAACCTAGGGGGCACCAGTGATCTAAGTTCACCGGAGCATTATGGTTTTAAATATTTAGCTTGACAGGGGTCTGCACATGTAAGTTTTTTTAATTTTTCATTATGATGGGTGATGTAGCTCACGATGGCACTATATTTAGTTTCTGCATCTTATAAAATGAAAATTACGTGGATGCAAATTTTTCGACAACCTCATTTGATTTTTTCCTTGTTTAATTATTATCATTATCATTATTATTATTTTACTCGTGTGAATTGCCAAGTGAGAGAGAGAGAAAACGATGGCAGGTTATGAAACTGCCAACTATCTTGGAACATCTTAATTCCGTCCGCAATCGACCGAGTCACGGGTCAGTCACCTTTATTCTCCACCCGGTTTAACGGCCTCAGCGAAAGTCCCTTAGAAGACTCACTCGGTCATTTTTGTTAGGGTCCCAGCTATGGCAAAATAGTTAACCCCCAAACTGGGTCAAAACACTATGAAAGTACAAAAATACACTTTTATAGAAATATATACACAAAAATAGATTTTATGAAAAAATTATTACCATAACACATTCTTTAAGGAAAAAATTATTCTCAGCAAAACATTTTCCAATTCAAAATTAGAAAATATTTTCAGTTTTCTAAAATAAAAAAGAATAAAAACAAAAAAATATTTAATGTCTGATTAAAACAACCTTTTCACTATAACTGAACATAAAAAATACACTAAAACTCCACCTACTGGGCATTAAATAATCCACAGAAGTTGATATGCCGTCAAACAAAACTCAAACTCAAAAAACATTTTAGATGTTACACCGACGACATTATCCAATGCTATAGAAATTGGAAGAAAATATTGCAATATCTAAAGTGAGAACAGACTCGAATATCACCATGCGGAATCAGGGTTTTAATATAGGATAGATAGATAGATAGATAGATAGATAGATAGATAGATAGATAGATAGATAATGAACACACTAAGATAGATAGATAAGATAGATAGATAGATAGATAGATAGATAATGAACACACTAAGATAGATAGATAGATAGATAGATAGATAGATAGATAGATAGATAGATATGAACAGACTGAGCTAGATAGATAGATAGATAGATAGATAGATATGAACAGACTGAGCTAGATAGATAGATAGATAGATAGATAGATATCAACAGACTGGCATAGATAGATAGATAGATAGATAGATAGATAGATAGATAGATAGATAGATAGATAGATAATGTAGGTTGAGAGAGAGACAAAGAAAAACCTTATAAACAACAAAAAACGAGAAATATATTTAAAGAAAGATGTCTGGGATGGATAGGGTCACGTGATCTCTGTTCGTGTCATTTTTGAACGTTTATGACAAAACCAGATGACACGGATTTATTTTTGAGAAGATCTAAATCGGAAAGAAAAGTCAGTTATTTGTAGATACAAGGAGAGTTTGAGCGACAGGGAGAGGGAGAGGGAGAGGGAGACAGAGTATTAATGAATGAATTAGAGAGGGAGTGAATATGAGAGAGAGAGATAGAGTGTGGGAGAGATAAAAAATGCTCCCCGCCCCACAAATAATAATTGTAATTAACATAAGAAAATAAATAGAATTAAATTATATAAATTTAATGTATCCGAAATCTGGAAAAAGCCGCCCGTGAAAGCGGAATATTTTGATCCACATTCTGTTCGGTCCATCTTTCTCTCTTTCTCTCTCTCTCTCTCTCTCTCTCTCTCTCTCTCTCTCGCACTCACTCAGACTGTTTTTACTTCATCTTTTTTTCTCTCTCGCTTTCTGTTTCTATTTCAACCCCACCCCTCTCTGACCCAAGGATTGAAACAAAAACGCATAGATACTCGTATATTCTTTGTAGAAACAGATGTGTAATCACATATACAAAAATTAAAAAAAAAAGAGACCTACAATTTCAAAGAGTCGTGCACAGAAAATATAAATTGATAAAGTAAGGATAATGATTTAATAACAATAATATACAAGTAATGTACAATATTATTCATACGACTAATAATATTATTCATATGACTAATAATATTATTCATACGACTAATAATATGCTAGGAAAATAGGCTTAGGAAATTATACTAATAGGATAATTTGAATGTGCGTAATATCAGTCATGTATATACATATGCCTGTATGGGCGCGTGAACGAGTGGTTACAACATAACCGGGTTCGAATTTCCCCATGGTCGATTTATCAGAGAATTGACTTGTTAAATATTATCAGAACGGTTTATGGTGCAGTGAATATCAGCTCGGCATGAGAAGTTGGAGAGCCGAGTACGAATTCTAGTTGAATTCGTTGCATTCACTTACGCAAAAATACCCTTGGGAAAGATATTAATCCGTCTCTTCTCCCCCAAGCTATGGGTTAAATAATGGAACAGATTGGGTTCTATAACGTTGGTTGGCAAACAGTCTACTGCACAAAGTAATGGCGACCTACTATGAGGAAATCATCTGCCTAGATAGTCATGTCTCTTTCGAAACATGATCGCCTAAGTGTGTATCACGTATGGTACTTAACTGACTGACTGATTGATATTTGGAAAGTAACTGAAAACCACACAACGAGGTAAACCAAGGCTTGAACCGTTTGGAGCCCATCGGTGGTTATTTCTAGCACAAAGTTACAAGTCATCTCGGCCGAGGGGTTAATGGTACCGGCCTTGTTAAAAAGAATGACAGATCATGATAAAAACTCGGGTACGACAAATTATGTACTGTCTCTTTCAGAAATTGTGACCAAGGACTGCAGTATAAGTAATAAGTGTGCTCTCTAGACTGAGCAAGCATCTGCAATAGCGATTTGCCAGCTGCCATATCTGATGGCTGAGTTCATCAACTAGTATTAATCGGCAAGGTCATGTCTTTAAATCATTTCACCCCGATCAAGTCGGTACTGACACTGCATGCAGGAGACAACATGAGAGAGTTTAGACAGGAGGAGAGTGAAGACAAAGACGAACCAGCTACAGGGGGTGAACGAGAAAGGGCAAGAAAAGGATGTGAATACAAGAGTGAAGACAGTTGCGAAGGTAGAGAGAAAGGAAAAGAACAAGATAAACGAGGTGATGTAGAAAGAGTGAAGAGAAATGCGAACCAGCTACAGGGGGTGAAAGAGAAAGGGCAAGAGAAGGATGTGAACACAGGAGTGAAGAGAGTTGTGAAGGTAGAGGGAAAGGAAAAGTACAAGATACACGGGGTGATGTACAAAGAGTGAAGAGAAAGGCGAACCAACTACAGCGGGTGAAAGAGAAAGGGCAAGAGAAGGATATGAACACAGGAATAAAGACAGTTGTGAAGGTAGAGAGAAAGGAAAAGAACAAGATACATGGGGTGATGTAGAAAGAGTGAAGAGAAAGATGGACCAACTCCAGGGGGTGAAAAAGAAAGGGCAAGAGAAGGATATGAACACAGGAGTGAAGACAGTTACGAAGGTAGAGAGAAAGGAAAAGAACAAGATACACGGGGTGATGTAGAAAGAGCGAAGAGAAAGATGGACCAACTCCAGGGGGTGAAAGAGAAAGGGCAAGAGAAGGATATGAACACAGGAGTGAAGACAGTTACGAAGGTAGAGAGAAAGGAAAAGAACAAGATACACGGGGTGATGTAGAAAGAGTGAAGAGAAAGACGAACCAGCTACAGGGGGTGAAAGAGAAAGGGCAAGAGAAGGATATGAACACAGGAGTGAAGACAGTTGCGAAGGTAGAGAGAAAGGAAAAGAACAAGTGATAAGTAGTGGTGTAGAAAGGACAGGACTCAAGTGGATAAGAGATGGGAATTGACTTTGCATTTACATTTCTGGAGGTTATAGCCGCCAGGAATGCAAGTATACGGAAAGGGGTTCCACAGGCGAGAAACGCGAGAAAAAAAGCTGAGGGAGTAGAATTGTCGGCTGCATTTGGATCATCTAACTGTAAAAGGGTGGGACTTTGTTGCCAGTCTGGTTGCCAGAGTAAATTCTTGTGGAGGGGGTATCAGTGACCTAAGGTCGTCAGAAATGTATACACATGCAAATACACATATTTATATATACCATTCTAATATGGGTTTTTTTTATTGATAATTTTCGCGTTCTAACGAACGCTGGGCAATTTGCCAACCGTTATATATGAAACAAGAAGAAAATTTACAGTCATTTTTAGCAACATGGTTTTGCGGTTATTTTTTGTTACCACAACTCACACCCCTGAAGATGATCTCGGACGGAGGTTGAACGTACTTGGAAACATCGAGAAGTGAATAATAAAATCATCTGTCAAAGTTACAGCTCATTTCTTACACCTTTGAATTATAATATGCGAATGATTATCCGTGAAAATAAGCAGACACAATGTTTGCAGTTTATTTAATCTGACACACACACACACACACACACACACACACACACACACACACACACACACATATATATATATATATATATATGCCCGTTGGAATCAAAATCTATTTCTGTTTTTAATATATATATATATATATATATATATATATATATATGTGTGTGTGTGTGTGTGTGTGTGTTTTTGATATATATATATGTTTTGATATATATATATATATAACCCCTATTTCTGTTTTTAATATATATATATATATATATATATATATATGTGTGTGTGTGTGTGTGTGTGTGTGTTTTTGATATATATATATGTTTTGATATATATATATATATATATATAACCCCTATTTCTGTTTTTAATATATATATATATATATTAAAAACAGAAATAGGGGTTGCTTCCAACGAGATGAATTGGTATAGAAAAAGGGGTTGCTTTCAACGAGAGAAATTGGTATAGAAAAAAATGGTAGAGAATCTGTGAACGTTTTGTTCAAAGCGTAGATTTATTGTTGCTATTATTATAATTATTACTTGCATTTTGTGTGATATATTAAGTGTCCATAATGTTTTTTTTATCGCTACACGTGTTTCGTGTCTAAAGTTGACTCACTTTAGGTGAATAAACCTGTGACTTCACATATCGAGATCCGTTTGCTTTTCTGATGGCCAAAGTATCGTGTATAAATAGGTAAGTCAAGTTGTAAGTAGGTCAGAAGGTTGATATGCCTGCATGCGTGTTTTTTATTTTTTTATTTTTTTTTTGTTTTTTTCACACTCGTACGTTAAGATTCTCTTGTCGCCTTCGTTGACCGTAATGTTTTTTTACTGACTTGCGAAATTTGATTCAAAATTGTTTTCAGGGATTTTGATTCATTTCTACTCTAGGTGTCATCTAGTTCTTTTTATTGTTTTAGGGATACTTTTTTAATTTATTGCGCTCGTGTGTGTGTGTGTGTGTGTGTGTGTGTGTGTAGGTTTTTTATCACGTTTGAATTTTGTCTGTCTCTGCGTGTGTCTTAGGTTTTTTATGTTGTTTAGTTGATGGAAGGCTTGTATTTTTTAATAATTATTTTTCCTGCACCATGGGTGTATTATAATCTGCATTTTGGTAGATAGAACTAGGAACACTTTTTCAGTAACTTTGAGTTGCATTGGATATTTTAATTGATTCTGAAGGAGTTTTAGGCGCTGATTTCAAATCTGAAATTAGTTTTTCTCGTAGTTTATTTGTAGTTTTCTATAAGCTCTAGTTTGTATGCAATTTGAGGTTAATGAAATTGTAAAAATGTGAACTTGCGTAAACCATGTATAAGGATTTTCACGTCCATATATATATATAGCTTCTAATATTTTGATCATTCGTATTTTGTTTCAGATCAAAAATAGATATCATTGCAGAAACAAGCCTGATGTCTTCTGCTACATAGCTGGATGCTACAAACTCAATCGTCAGAGGCGTAACATATCCTCATTCGTCAAGCGTGCCTACAAAGCATATTTTGAAGTTCATCTTGGTGATCAAGACAAGCAATATTCTCCTCAGGTTGTGTGCCACAACTGTGAGGAAATGCTTCGAGAATGAACCAAAGGAAAACGCAAAGATCTGCCTTTTGAAGTTCCAATGATTTGGTGCGGACCCACTAACCATGTAACTAACGGTTATTTCTGCATGGTAAACACAACAGGTTTTGGGAGAAAAAAACCGACATAAGATTTAGTATCTGAACATTCCCTCAGCTATTCGGCCTGCTCCACACTTTGAAGAAGTTTCTGTTCCAGTTTTCAAAGGCTTGCTTTCAGTGGGCGATAAAGTCATTGATCATAATACAAGCGAAAAAGACAATTGTGACAGTGAATTGCCAGAAAAGTGTTCACAATCGGAGAACTGTTCTTCAAACACTGAACTGTTCGCCGTCCCCAAGTTCTTCTCCAGGCTGAACTGAATTATTTAGTGCGGGATTTAAGACTTTCAAAGAAAGTAGCAGAGCTTTTGGCATCAACATTACAAGGCAGAAATCATGTCGATCACTCTGTTAAAGTATCATATTTCAGAAAGCGTGACCAGCTTTTTGTAACTTTCTTTTTAGAAGACAGATATTTTGTTTACTGCCATGATATCCCAGGGTCTCTCAAAGAACTGGGTGTACATTACTATAGTCCTGCTGAATGGAGACTCTTTTTAGACAGTTCAAAACGCAGCCTAAAGTGTGTTCTTTTACATAATGGCAATGTTTATGAAGCAGTACCTGTCGGTCACTCAGTGCATTTGCAGGAAGACTATGATGATATGAGAATGGTCATGGACCTATTAAAGTATCATGAGCACAATTGGATCATTTGTGTAGACTTAAAGATGGTTAACTTTCTTCTTGGACAACAGAAAGTTTTCATCGAGTTCCCATGTTTCATCTGTATGTGGCAAAGCCGAGCACGAGACAGGCATTGAGTCCACAAGGACTGGCCTATTCGTATCACCCTTGAAGCAGGCATGACAAATATCATACAAGACCCAATTGTGAGCAGAGATAAGATCATCTTTCCTCCTCTTCACATCAAATTAGGTTTGATGAAGCAATTTGACAAAGGCACTGGAAACCGAAGGTGAATGTTTTCAACACAGCATCACAGCTTTTCTAGGGTTATCATTTGAGAAGATCAAAGCAGGCGTGTTTGATGGCCCACATATTCGAACCCTAATTCGTGATTATCAGTTTGCTTTAGAAAAGGCAGAATGGTTATCCTTTGTGGCAGTCGCTCAGAACTTCCTTGGAAACAATAAGACGGAGAACTACAGTGAACAGAATGCTTCTCGCTTTTCGTGATCTCGGGTGCAACATGAGCATCAAGCTTCATTTTTTGAACAGCCACCTTGATAAGTTCCCTGACAACCTGGGGGATATGAATGACGAACGAGAAGAACGATTCCACTAATACCTAAAGATCATGAAAGAACGCTACCAAGGGCGCTTGGACAAAAGTATGATAGCTGACTACTGCCGGAGAATTAAACGAGATTGCCCAGATAAAGTGCACAAACACAAAAGTTACAAACGCAAATTCCTACCTGAATAAAATACTCAAATTGATAAGCTATTCCTATAATTTCTTATAATAAAGAAAAATTAAAAAATAAATAAAAATGTCAAATTGCATAAAATCTGTAGCCTGCAGACAAAAACCGACTTCAGATCTGAAATGAACACACTCAAAATGACTATGGAAAAGTTTTTTTTTAAATGCAACAAAATGAGTGTTCCCTAGTGTAGGTATTACCCTGAATTTACCTCCACTGCATTCACGTAAACGTTGGGCGACGTACAATATCCTGTTATTGATTAGTTTAATGTTACTTTTGTGCAGGGCTATTCTTTTATTCAGGCTTTGTGTCATTCCCACTTATATTTGTGCGCATTCATCGCATTTTAGAGCATAAATTACGTTTTCAGGGTTGCAGCTCAGATCTGTTTTTATTTCGAATGTAGATGTGCTTTCTAACTTGAAATGTTTTCCTTCTATTATTATGTTGCATACTCCACATCTTTTTTAATTGCATTTTGTGACCCCTGTGTTGTGTGTTGCTCGAATTTTGATGAGGTTAGCATGTTTTTTAAAATTTTCGGTTGGCGTTTGCTTTTAATTATTTTGGTTGTCTTAAAGATTTCCTCTATTTTATCATTTTTGTTGAGTAATTCTATGTGTGTTTTGATCTTTGTAAATAATTCTGGGTTGTTTTCGTTGTGTGTTGAAACGTATGCTTAAATGTGTTCTTCTTTTTTCATGATCTTCTCTTTGCGGGGGGGGGGATTCCGGAGAGATTCTAATGGTAGTGGGGTATCCCCTTGTTTATTAGTGGAGTCGGGTATCCCCTTGTTTATTAGTGGAGTCGGGTATCCCCTTGTTTATTAGTGGAGTGGGGTATCCCCTTGTTTATTAGTGGAGTCGGGTATCCCCTTGTTTATTAGTGGAGTCGGGTACCCCCTTGTTTATTAGTGGAGTCGGGTATCCCCTTGTTTATTAGTAGATTCGGGTATCCCCTTGTTTATTAGTGGATTCGGGTATCCCCTTGTTTATTAGTGGAGTGGGGTATTCCCTTGTTTATTAGTGGAGTCGGGTATCCCCTTGTTTATTAGTGGAGTGGGGTATCCCCTTGTTTATTAGTGGATTCGGGTATCCCCTTGTTTATTAGTGGAGTCGGGTATCCCCTTGTTTATTAGTGGAGTGGGGTATCCCCTTGTTTATTAGTGGAGTCGGGTATCCCCTTGTTTATTAGTGGAGTCGGGTATCCCCTTGTTTATTAGTGGAGTCGGGTATCCCCTTGTTTATTAGTGGAGTCGGGTATCCTCTTATTTGTAATATTTATCATAGTTGCTTTTGGCGTATTTTACGAAGAGCTCGTCAGCTACTATTGTGCAATATCGTCGTGCTAGGATGTAGGGGATGGATTTTTGACAACTTTTAGGGTGTTGATTCTTGAAATGGAGATATTGTTTTTGTGTCTGTGTTTTTATGGTAAGTGTCTGTGATGATGTAATTGTTTTTGTTTCTTATGATTATGTCTATGAATGGCAATTCATTGTAGTTATATTCTAGCGTGAACTTAATTTTGGGGTGCAAGTTTTGGAGTAGATCGTGTAGTTTATTTATGTCTCTCCATGTTGATCTCCAAAAGATAAAACAATCATCAAGATATCTCTTCCATGATTTAGTGAAAACACACACACACACACACACACACACATGCACGCGCTAAATTGAAATTGTATCCCAAAAACAATAAAAAGAACTAGATGACCCGTAGAGTAGAATTGACCCGTAGAGTAGAATTGACTCGTAGAGTAGAATTGAATCAAACTTGCTGAAAATAATTTTGAATTATAAAGACGAAATCAAGTTTCGCATGTCAGTAAATAAAACTTTTACGGTCAACGAAGTCGACAGAATAAATTTAACGTGTGAGTGTGAAATAAAACAAAAGAAAAACACGCACGCACACATATGAACTTTCTGAACTACTTACCACTTGACTTATCTATTTATACACGATACCTCGGCCATCAGAAAAGCAAACGGATCTCAACATGTGAAGTTAAAAGTTTATTCTCCTGAAGAGTTTCAGCTTTAGACTCGAAACACATGTAGCGACACAAATACCATTATGGACACTTAATATATTATACAAAAAGCAAGCAATAATTATAATAACAGCAAGAATAAATCTACACGTTAAACAAAATAAAAGTTAATGAATTGAGATAAGTATAAAAGAAAGCGATGTACGTTGAGGTGCAGTGTATATCGGCCCAGAATGGTAAACCTGTAGAGACGAGTTCGATTTTCAGTTGAATTTGATTCATTCACTTACGAACAAATGTTCTTGGGAAAGTTTTTAATCCATCTCTATGGATTAAGTATGGCTTAAATAGCAGGACAAGATTGGGTTCTCCAGCCTTGGTTGGCAATCATGTCTACTACAGAAAGAAATGGCAATCTACTGCACAAAAAAGTATTCTGCCTCGTTTGTCTTTACCAAAATTCGAATGAAAAGAGCGCAACCAAAATCAGACCCCAAAAAAGACAAGAACTTTTTTTTACAATTACTGGCAGCAAACTGCCTGCACAGGAAACAAGTTCAGCAGGTACATAAAGATTGAAAGGGGCGTAAGACAAGTATGTGTCTTCTCACCGGATATATTCAACCTATACAGCGAGTGAAGTCTGAGAGCTCTAGAAGCCTTAACAAGATTTGTCAATAATGGCCGTAATCTAAATATAAAATACGCATATGACATAGCGCTGATAGCAGATACAGAAAATAAACTACAAGACAATTAGAGGAAGTGGTTAAAGAAATTGGAAAGAAAGGACTACAAATAAACTACTAGAAAACTGAATGCATGATAATCAGTAAAAAGAGGAGGCCAATAAGCCAACTGCAAGTTGTTGGTACGAAAAATTAAAGTAGATGCAGAAATTTAAATACCTGGGAAGTGTTTTGATAGACGACGAAAAGTGGGGTTAGGGTTAAGGTACTGAGATACGAAGATGCATTGAAATGACCAAGGATGCAGTCAGAAGATGAGCAAAGTGTTAAAAGACATGAAAATGTTGCAGGAACCAAAGAAGAGAGTACTAGATTGTTATGTGATGTCAGTCCTTCAATATAGTAGCCAAAGCTGGATAATTCTATTAAAAAAGGAAAGAGTAGAAGCAACCGAAATGTGGTTCTATAGAAGGATGCTGAGGAAACCATGGACAGAGCACACGAACTATGACGAGCTTTTGGAGAAAATAGATTAGCTTTTACTTAACATCAGGAAAAGACGGCTGAAGTTTTTGGGACATGATTTCATGGATCGAGCATGTGGGCAATGATGAGGTTTTAGAAAAGAATGGAAACGAAAAGAAATTAATACTCAGTATCAGGAAGAGATACCTAAAGTTCCTAGGACATTCAATGAAGCAGGAGTGCTTAGAGAATCTGATACTAACAGGCCAGATAGAGGGAAGGAGAGAGAAGGAAAAACAGCGAGACTGGCCTGGGTAAGTGGATGGCAGAACGGGGGTTGC
>JBBBDQ010000380.1:3585000-3675000 GCA_037127315.1 Ascarosepion bandense
TTCTCTAATCCTCCGCCCACGGTTTCTAAACTTCCCGTGTTTTAAACATTATTTTCTGTTCTTTACTCTTTTTTTACTTCTTCTTCTCTTCTATCTCTGCTTCGATTTTAAAAAAAAAATTCTGTTTTTCGCAAACATTTTTTCTTCTCTCCTTCGCTATCATTCAGCTGCATTTTAATGCATTCGTTGGACTATTCTTGACATTGACGTTAAAAGAAATTGTAGTCATGATAAGTGGCAAGAGATTTATGGATAGAAATAAGAATATGCATGACACAATTTAATGCAAGAAAATAAAAGAAAGTATGTGCGTATCGACTCGGAACGATAAATCGGGGAGCCGAGTTCGAATCCCAGTTGAATTCCTTTTATCTACTTACGCACAAATACCTTTGGGAAAGGTATTAATCCGTCTCTTCCCTCCAGTTATGGGTCAAATAGTAGGACAGATTGGGTTCTATAGATATGGCTAGCAACCAGTCTACCGCTGAAAGCAATGGCAACCTACTGCGGGATAATCTTCTGCCCAGTCAGTCATGTCTCTTTCGAGACATGATCGCCCAAGCGTGTATCAGGTATGGCATTTAACTGACTGACTGAATATAATAGCTGGAAACATGATTAAGGCTTCTACTGGGCATAAAGTGGGGGATCGATTTCCTATTGTTTTGAAGTAATAAACTGATCCCCCACTAATTACTACATAATAATATAGTACATCACTACCCCCATCTAGTTATGAGTCAAATAATAGGACAGATTATGTTCTATAGCCTTAGTCGTCAACCAATCTACCGCAGAAATTAATGGCAACCTACTGCGGGATAATCTTCTGCCCAGTCAGTCATGTCTCTTTCGAGACATGATCGCCCAAGCATGTATCACGTATGGCACTTAACTGACTGACTGAATATAATAGCTGGAAACATGATTAAGGCTTCTACAGGGCATAAAGTGGGGGGGATCTGCTTTCTATTGTTAACTGATCCCCCACTATTTACTACTAAATAATATAATACATCTCTTCCCACTCTAGCTATGAGTCAAATAATTGTATAGATTGGGTTCGATATCCTTAGCTGGCAACCTACTGCGGGATAATCTTATGCCCAGTCAGTCATGTCTTTTTCGTGACATGATCACCCAAAGCGTGTATCACGTATAGCACTTAACTGACTGACTGAGCATAATTGTTGGAAACTGTTAAATTTTCTACTGGGCATAAAGTGGGGCTCGGTTTTCTATTTTTATGAAGTAATAAACTGATCCCCACTAATTATTATTTGATAATATATTACACCTCTTCCCCCTCTAGCTTCTCCTTCTATGTGCCCTGTCCCTTCAGGACGTAAGCGATCATGGCTCTCCGCGTCTCTCTATCCCTTGTATCCCTTGTGGCTCTTAGTATGTTTGCTCCTGTTGCTCCTGGCAACCCCCGTTCCGTCATCCACCTGATCAGACCCTGCAAATATGTTATCCGCTGCCTTCCTCTGTCTCTCCTTCCTTCTATCTGACCAGTCAGTATCAGGTTCTCCAGGCTCTCCTTCCTCATTGCATGTCCCATGAACTTCAGTTGTCTCTTCCTGATGCTCAGTATTAATTTCCTTTTTGTTGCCATTCTTTCTAACACCTTAATCTTTGCTTGTATGCTCTGTTCACGATATCCGCAGCATCCTTCTGTAGAACCACATTACCGCTGCTTCAAGTTTTGTCTTCATTTTCAATGATGCTCTCCAGCATTCACTGCCGTATTGAAGAACTGACATCACATAGCAATCTAGCACTCTTTTCTTTGTTTCTAGTGAAATTGTCCTGTGTATTAGTACTTTACTCAGCTTCTGGAACGCGTCCTTTGCCATGCCAATTGGCCTTCGGATCTCCGTGTCGCACTTTCCATCTCCTGTTAGAACACTTCCTAGGTACTTAAATTCTTGTACTTGTTTGATTCTGTTATCCTCCACCTGTATTTGGCATTTTGGGTTGTATCTTTTGCTGATGACCATGCACTCACCGAGCTGTGTGTCAAATAATAGGACAGACTTGATTTCCATAGACTTGGGCAAAACAGTTCTTTAAAAAAGAAAGGCGTATATAATGGTAAGTAGTTCTTCATTATTAAGAATTTACTTTATTGTACTAGGGCTCTTTTATTTTTAAGTTTGTTAGACTGTAACGAGGTAACCATTGTTATGCTGTGTTAACCATTTCTTCTTTGATAGAGTAAGGAAACATTTTGATAAACAACGGAGTGAAGCTAACGAGAATGCGCAGGCTTTTGAGGCGTTTATTTATTTATTTTTTTTTGAGAGCCATTATCTCCGACATTTTTAGTGCGCAGTGAAACAAAAAAAATGCACATTTATATGTTCAGCAACTGAAACGTGTTTTTACAAGTTTGATCGAAAAACGTCTGTTCTCATCAATCGGAAAAAAAATAGACAGGACTTTATAAAAACATGAATCGATTTTCTAATCGCCGCTTAGACGTGGCACTTCTAAGTCGACTTCGTGCATCCATAATAACACAGAAAAACATCTGTTCCACCCTCATCTTTAATATTTAATTAACCTTGCACGAACCGTTTCGTACCCTTTTTCATCGCAGCAACACGATTTGATGGGAGAAAACTTTCTCTAATGAAAACCAGATTCAAGAGATTGTCGAAATGTTTTCAACGAGAAACAAAGCAGAATTTTACTCGAAAGATATCGGTGGGTGTAATAAACGAAAGAGTGTGTGTAAGAAGCTTATTTTTATTGCTATAGTCATGATTCTTTTTCTTCTTCTTCTATGTGTCCTGTCCTTTCAAGACGTAGGCGATCATGGCTCTCCACGTCTCCCTATTCCTAGTGGCTCTTAGTACGCTTTCTCCTGTTACACCACGCAACCCTCGTTCTGTCATCCACCTGCGCAGGCCCTTCAAATATGTTATTTGTTGCCTTCCTCTGTCTATTTTTCCATCTATCTGACCTGTCAGTATCAGGTTCTCCAAGCTCACTTTCCTTATTGCTTGTCTCAGGAACTTCAATTGTCTCTCCCTGATGCTCAATATTAATTTCTTTTTCGTTTCCATCCTTTCCAAAACCTCATCATTGCTCACATATTCAGTTCATGATATCTGCAGCATCACTTCTGTAGAATCACATTTCAATTGCTTCAAGTTTTTCCTTCATCTTTGTTGATATTGTCCAACATTCGGTGTCATATTGAAGAACCGATATCACATAGCAATCTAGTACTCTATCATTAGTGTTATAAGTATTATGAATATTATTGTAATTTCCTTCTGGCTCCCAACCAGAAACCTAAGGTAAGAAATGACGTCATTCATTTTTCACAGAAGATTTTATAAAAAATAAAATAAAAATAAAACCACCTAAGATCACACACATTTTATTTTGATGAAAGCCCTTCGTAAGTCGGAAACTGTACTTGTGAGAACATTTTTTTTGTATTTCTTTAAGTCATGGACCATTAAGTTTATTTTCAGTGAGTCTATCGGAATCTTTTCTAATTAAACCGAAGGTCCCACCCACAACAAAAGTATTGATTGACTTATGTGTCACATTTTGGCAATTTGACAATCATTATTATCATGTGTAGTATCTTCTTGCCAGTAATTTCAGTAATTTTAAGTACCCGATTATCAAGTCGCTTTCGGGATGTATGAGAAAAAAATGACCCTGTAGGATAATTATTGATGATAGTTATATTGCTTAAATGGAGTGGTTTTTACGAATTATATGTGCAGTTCCGCGCAAGTAATCTTTTCTAGCTTTGAAGGCTGACACCTCAAGAAATGGTTCTCACAGGGATTTCGTTACCCTTCAATATTATGCACAATGCTCTTATCATAACAATGATAAATGTAGTTTAGAGTTCCCATATTTTCATTATCTTGTTTTAAGGGTCCTTATCGTTGTCGTGCAGTGGATATTGACTCGGAAAGACAAATCAGGGTAACAAGTTCGAATTCCAGTTGAATTCCTTGCATTCATTTACGCACAAACACCCTTGGGAAAGGTATTAATCCGTCTCTTCCCTCCAGTTATGGGTTACATAATAGGACAGATTGGGTTCTATAGCCTTGGCTGGCACCCAGTCTACCGCAGAAAACAATGGCAACATACTGCGGGATAATCTTCTGTTTAGTCAGTCATGTCTCTTTCTAAACATGATCGCCCAAAGCGTGTATCACGTATGGCACTTAACTGACTTACAGAATATAATAGTTGGAAACCAAATTAAAACTTCTGCTAGGCATAAAGTGGGGGATCAGTTTTCAATTGTTATGAAATAATAAACTGATCCACCATTAATTACTACTTAAGGATATAATTCATCTCTTCCCCCTCTAGCTATGAGTCAAATAATAGGATAGATTGGGTTCTATAGACTTGCTGGCAACCCGTCTTCCGCAGAAAGCAATGGCAACCTATTGTGGGATAATCTTCTGCCCAGTTAGTCATGTCTCGAAAGAGACATGATCGCCCAAAGCGTGTATCACGTATGGCACTGAACTGACCGACTGATAATTTGACAGTTTTTGAATTTTTCTTTTTTTTTTTTAGAAGCATTGAAATTCTGTTGGCAGGTCATACCAATTAGCTGGCAAGTTCTTTCTTTGAAATTATTTCATGTCTATGTCTGATCTTTTTTTAATCAGTTTTTCTATCTGTGAGGATAGGGAATTTCCACAATATAGTTACACCATCACCATTTGTGATATCATTCGAGTCATGTTCGTACTACGTATCCGGGACTTTGAAGAGACACGTCAACGGATATACTAATACTACAAACGCCAGAGCTCGGATCCCTTAGAAATGGTACACCTTCAGAGTTTTTTTTTTAATCATATCAGCCCAAGCAAGGCAGTCCACTGCCACTATAGCGCAGGGGGTTACATAGAGCGATTGGGTATAGGAAATGTCAGAGGGAGGGTGTTGGAGTGGACGGAGACAGAAGCATAAAAGAGAGGTTGCAGGTTAGTGAGATAGGAGATGACTATTCACTTAAATTCTTGGAGATTGTAGCTGTCTGGAAAGCAAGTAAACAGGAAGAAATTTCACGGTAAAGGAAATGCAAAAAAAAAAAAAAGAAGCTACTAGAGTATAAGTTGCTTTTAAAATTTATTGGTTTCACAGTAAAATGGTGGGAACTAGTTGCTAATCTTGTGGTTCGAAGAAATGCATACATACGGGGATCAGTGTGCTAATTTCATCGGAGCAGAAGCCGTGAAAGTATTTGTAGAAGAGACACAAGGAAGCCACATTACGCCGGTGAGAAAGTGACTGTATCTGAGCTGTCCAGTCGGGATCGATCACATTACAGATTCTCCGTTGGATTTTGTTAAGGTCCCCTAGGTGGATAGCAGGTGCCCCCGACCAGATATGGCAGCCATATTCAATGCACGGGCGGATGCTAAGTCGGGATCGATCACATTACAGATTCTCCGTTGGATTTTGTCAAGTTCCCTTAGGTGGATAGCAGGGGCACCTAACCAGATATTCTTTCGCAATAATAACCGGAAACCTTGATTTTATTTGCTGCAGCAGTGAAAGAATATATTCTTTTTTGTTTCTTCTTCTTCCAACCGGAGACCTAAGGTTAGATATGCCATTATGACATTTTCTAGTGAACATAAAAAGAAAAGAAAAACTTAAGATCACAAATATTTTACATAGATAAACCCGTCTAACAGTATAAGCAATATTGTGAGAACGTGCTTTTGTATTTTTAATCTATTGGTTAAAAAGGATCCATTCCATGAGTCTATCAGGTCACTTTACAATTAAACCGGGGGCAACGACCATAACTGTAATAATCAAAAATACATATTTCCTTAACAGAAAATCCATATTTCTTTAATAGAAATACTATAGCATTTATAGATTTGAATAATATAGTAAAACTTGTGATATTCCATTTCAGATATGAACATATGACTTAACGAATTCATTGGCAGGGTTAGCGTTCCTGCATGAAAAGTCCCCGGACATCCTTGCACTCTGTGAAACTAACCTCAACTCATCTACTCCCTCATCTGACCTCTCCATCCATGATTATCTTCCCCTCTTAAGGAAGGATACCACAGTCCACATGCATGGGCTGGGGGTCTACGTCAGCGAATACCTCCCCATAGCTAGGGTGACTTCATTCGAATACACTGACCGCCAATATGTATGCCTCCGTCTGTCTCTCCTCAGTTCGGTTAGTTACCTATTCTTTCTTTACCGTTCTCCCTCCTCTCCTGACTGCTCCCTACTAGATAGCATTGCTGATAACATAAATAAGGCTATTTCCTTCCACCATTCGCCCACATATTTGTATTCGGAGACCTCAACGCCCATCACTCTGAGTGGCTTGAAAACTCTGTTACTGATCCAGCGGGCATCCACGCTATGAACTTCGCTATTTCCCAATCCTTTACGCAAATGGTGGACTTCCCCACTCGCTTCCCAAGCACTCCATCGGGTCATTCCTCACTCCTAGATATATGTTTCACCTCTGCACCTGACGCCTGTTAGGTCTCGCAGCTTTGCCCTCTCGGCAACTCCGACCATGCTGTTGTCTCTCTCAGTATTTCTTTCCACTCTCACTCCCCCCAGGAGCCCCCTACTTATAGGACCTCCTACCTCTACCAAAAAGGGACTGGGATGCCTTTCGCGATTTCCTCTGCAACGTCCCCTGGGGAAAAGTGTTCGATCTACCAGTTGATGACTGTGCCTCCGAGGTCTCGTCATGGGTGAAAGCTGGCATTGATGCCTTCATACCCACCAGGAAGTATTGCCTAAAACCTCATTCCTCTCCGTGGTTCTCTCCTGCCTGCTCGGCCGCCATTGCCCACAGGAACCATTACTTCCGTCTATTCCGGAGACAGTCATCTGACCAAAATAGGCGCCTATTCACGTCTGCTTGCAATGAGTGCAAGAGAACCCTAAATGATGCCAAACTGTTGTTTGCTGAGAGAATGCGACAGTGCATAGCTGACCGCAAATTCGGCTCCAAGGACTATTGGAGGATTTGTAAACGAGTGCTCAACAATAGGAAATCCTCAATACCTCCTTTAATCCATGAATTTGAGGTTCTCACGTCATCTGCGGACAAAGCTGAGTAATTTGCCCGCAGATTCTCATCCAACTCCGCATTTGACTCATCTGGAGTTTACCCTCTCAACTTCCCTATAAGAACTGAGGCCAAACTGGACGACGTATATATTACTCCGACAGTAGTATCCCGCGTAATTTCAAAACTTGACCCCCATAAGGCGAGCGGTGACGATGGAATCCCGATGATAGTCCTTAGGAGGTGTGCTCCTGAACTCTCCCCTGTCCTCTCCAAACTGTTTAACTACTGCCTTTCTGCTTCCTGTTTTCCTGCATGTTGGAAGTTCTCTTCAGTCGTTCCTTTATTTAAGAATTGTGGTGAATCCTCGGACCCATGCAACTTTCGCCCTATCAGTCTTCTACCGATATTCGGGAAAGTGTTCGAGGCCGTAATCAGTGCTGAAATAGTTCAACATCTTACTGCCCACGAACTCTTCTCTGACAGGCAATATGGCTTTTGACAGGGTTTCGCACTCTGGCCTTCTATGCAAGCTACGGGGTTACGGTATTACCGGTCGCCTGCTTGACCTAATTTCAATCTTTTTTAAATAACCGCAAAATGAAGGTCGTTTTGAATGGGCATGCCTCTTCATCCTACACTACAGGGCTCTATCTTGGGCCCGACTGTCTTTCTTATTTTCATCAACGACCTCCCAGATGAGATCAAGGGCCATGTAGACATCTACGCAGATGAGACCACAATATACTCACACACCAGTAAGAAACCTGTCGCGGCGGATAGACATAATCTCGCTACTGACCATGAACAGGCTATACACTCTGTGGGGAATAGGGGCAAGAAGTGGTTTGTCAACTTCAATGCGTCGAAGACCAGCTGTTGTCTGTCAACCGTCACAGGCATCCTCTCCTGCCTCCCATAAGCATGGACCAAGCGATTCTCCCTGAGAGCAATACACTGCGCCTCCTCGGCCTTACCCTCTCGTCAGACCTCAAATGGAACCACTATATCGAATCCATAGCTAAATCCGCCTGAATACATCCTGCATATATACAAGTCAACCATCCGTCCATGCATAGAGTACTGCTGCCATTTATGGTCAGGTGCCCCTGCCGTTCACCTCAGTGTTCTTGACAGACTCCAAAGGAGAGTCTGTAATGTGATAGGTACTGACTTGGCGGCTCGACTGCAGCCACTTCCCAACCGACGAAATGTGGCCTCACTTTGTCTGATCTATAAATACTTTCATGGCTTCTGCTCGGACGGACTTAAGTCACTGGTGCCTCCTCAACTGGTGTTGACTCGTGCAACTAGATTGGCAACTGGGTGCCACCCATTCACAGTTAGGTTAGCCAAATGTAGACGACAATTCTACTCCTGCAGCTTCTTCTCTCGCACTTCCCGCCTGTAGAATTCTCTCCCATATTCTTGCTTTCCTGATGGCTACAACCTCCAAGAATTTAAATGCAATGTCAATATTCACTGGATTCTAGCTCTCTCCCCACCCCGTATATCCTTCCCTTTCCCTCCACCTATGTATCTGTCATCACACCTACATTCTCATCTTTCTATTGCTCTTTTCTAACTGGTCTGTACTCCTCACTCTCTTCTAATGAATCTTTTTACAGTTATGTAGCCCCCCACACATCAGTGGCATTTCCGCCTTGCTCGGGGTGAAATGATTAAAAAAAAGGCAAGATATTTGTTTGTGTGTCTGTATGTTCTTTATACAAATCCATAATTTTTATCAGATTATCACGAAAATACACACAAATATTCCTTAGGCTTCCGGTCAGGTCATGGGCTACTTATTGTTTTCAATTTCTCCCCGATATCGGAAATTGATATCTGATCAGGTCTGAGTAAGATCAGGATTTCAGCCCTTTCATCGTGATTCTTGCCGCAGAATTTGCTCTACATCCGTAAATTCAAAGTTTTTATTCTCAGTCTATCAAATCTGACCAAAAAGCGATATTCAGCCATCAAAATGGCTCATTTTCTCCAATTTTACTCCAGATTGGTGCGATAAGTTTTCATGGACTTACTTAGGTTATTTTATCCTTGAACGACTTATTTGACTACGATATTGGAAATCGATACCACGATATCCTATCAGGATCAAAGGTTGTTCGCCATTTTATTTTGTTTTTTGCTTTGGGTTGTGTTCTAAGTAGGTATAATTGTAGCTCTTAGCCTTAACAACCTATGTTTTTCGTGCCAACACCCAAACAGACTGAGCTCCAAAACCATGGATTAGTTTTAAACCTTTCATTACACCCGAGCAACTCCGGCCTATACTGCTAGTATATGTATATATATATATAAAGTGTGTGTGTATTTGCATGTGTGTGCAAGACATTTCTTAGTAAGCGCATATACTAAACACTTAAAAAAAATTGAAGCATTGATCTAAATTTGTAGATAAAAGTATTATTTTGTGGGTAAATCAGCCAGTAATTTTCCTGGGAGTTTCATTAAATTTTCTCTGAAGGGATTCAAGTGTTTTGTGGTTTGCTTTCTAAAAGCTAAGCAGAGTATTAAGAGACCGAAAACTGCCGTTGGAAACAAAGAAAAAGGATCTGAACTGTTTAAGGATATCCGTCCACCTGTATGGCAGCGAATACGGGACAATCTCCCCGAGGATAAGGATGCGACTTGAATCAGCAGAAATGTGGTTCTACCGAAGGATGCTGTGGATGACCATGTCTGAACATGTGACCAACAACGAGGTTCTGGAGAGAGTGGAAACAAAAAGGAAAATATTTATCGTCAGAAAGCGGCAGTTGAAATTTCTGAAAGACGTAATGAGGAAGGAGAGTATCTATCTATCTATCTATCTATCTATCTATCTATCTATCTATCTATCTATCTATCTATCTATCTATCTATGTTCATATGTATGTATATATGTATGTATGTATGTATGTATGTACCTATCTATCTATCTATCTATCTGTCTATCTATCTATCTATCTATCTAATTCTGTTCATATGTATATGTGTATACATATATATATATATGTCAGTATGTCTATCTATCTATCTATCTATCTATCTATCTATCTACCTATCTATCTATCTAATTCTGTTCATATGTATGCATGTATGTATGTATCTATGTATGTATGTATGTATCTATCTTTCCAATTCTGGTCATATGTATGTATGTGTGTATATATATATATATATATATATATATATATATATATATGTCAGTATCTATATATGTATCTATCTATCTATCTATATATATATATATATATCTATCTATCTATCTATCTAATTCTGTTCATATGTATATGTGTATACATATAAATATATATGTCAGTATGTTTATCTATCTATCTATCTATCTATCTATCTATCTATCTATCTATCTAATTCTGTTCATATGTATGCATGTATGTATGTATTTATGTATGTATGTATCTATCTATCTTTCCAATTCTGGTGATATGTATGTATGTGTTTGTATATATATATATATATATATATATATATATATATATATATATGTCAGTATGTTTATCTATCTATCTATCTAATTCTGTTCATATGTATGTATGTATGTATGTATGTATGTATGTATGTATGTATGTATCTATCTATCTATCTATCTATCTATCTATCTATCTAATTCTGTTCATATGTATATGTGTATACATATAAATATATATGTCAGTATGTTTATCTATCTATCTATCTATCTATCTATCTATCTATCTATCTATCTATCTAATTCTGTTAATATGTATGCATGTATGTATGTATTTATGTATGTATGTATGTATCTTTCTAATTCTGGTCATATGTATATATATATATATATATATATATATATATATATATATATGTCAGTATGTTTATCTATCTCTATCTATCTATCAAATTTAGTTCATATCTAATCTAAACTTATTTATAAACTTTGTGTGTGTGTATGTGTGTGTGCGTATGTGTGTGTGTGTCCGTTACCTATAGACTCCGAAACGGCTGAACCGATTTTCTTCAAAATTAACACAGTTGTACTATAATCGTCTGCGAGTGTTCTTAGCCAGGTTTTGTATCGCGGTACCAAGGATAAATAACGAAAGTCGATAATCGAAAAAGGAGTGGTCCGATTTTAATCAAATGTGATACACACATACACAAAGACATAAGAAACAATATTCAGAAGTTTTCAATGTTGCAGGTCTTACACTACTGCAGAAAATTGATAATATATATATATATAAATGGCAAGATATCTGTGTTTGTGTGTGTCTGTTTATCTGTCTGTATATCCTTTATACAAATCCACAATTTTTATCCGATTCTCACCAAACCTTACACAAATATTCTTTTATTATATTTCTAGAAAATCAACTATATATGTATGCCCATTATCTATCTATCTATCTATCTATCTATCTATCTATCTATCTGTCTGTCTGTCTATCTATCTATCTATCTATCTATCTATCTATCTATCTATCTATCTATCTGATTCTGCTTATATCTATTTAATTTCATTTGAATCCATATTGTACTGCAATTTATTGCGTAAATTCTACTGGTTTTAGCTGATTGATATAAACATTGATTTCTCAGCGTCTTCTGTCGAGTGAGACTGAATGTAGAACTACGTACCACAGTCAATACTTCTTTCCTCTCTCCACTTGCTTTGGAATGCATATTGCAATACATAAAAGTAATGAAGACTGCATATGACACACATTCCCTACCATACAGTTTTACACACGTCTTCAAAGGACACAGTTCAGGTAGTCAAATATTGTTTTCAAATTTAGTTTCTTTCGCAAAAAAAAAAAAATATCAATTAAATATTAAACATCTTAAAACATATATTGACTGACCTATTTTAAACAGTTTATCAATGTAACCAGTATCTAACCAAATTTATTAAAGGGAACGGACTGGAAAAATCAATTGAACACTTCTCTTTCTCTTCTTATCTATCTATCTATCTATCTATCTATCTATCTATCTATCTATCTATCTATCTATCTATCTTATTCTGTGAATAATTTTTTTTATAATCATATCGCCCCAAACAAGGTATTTTATTGCCACTGTTTTTCAGGTGGTTACATAGGAGGAAAGCTATGTCAAAGGGTGACAGATTATAAGTGGTGTCAGGAAGTGGGTAAGAGAAGGATGAGAATACTGATGAGAGTGGAGTGGACGGAGAAAGGAGCATGAGAGAAAGGGTGCAGATTAGTGAGATAGGAGATTACTGACTTTACATTTAAATTCTTGGAGATTATAGCTGTTTGGAAAGCAAGTAAATGGAAGGGAATCCCACAGGCGGGAAGTGCGAGAAAAGAAGCTGCTGTAGTAGAATTTGCGTGTATAATTTATTGGTTTTATAGTAAAAGCGTGAGACCTAGTTCCTAATCTTGTGGCTTGAGTAAATTTATATATAGGGGGCACCGGTGAGCTAAGTTCATTGGAGCAGAAGACGTGAAAATATTTGTAGAAGAGACACAGGGAAGCTACATTGGGCCGGTTAGAAAGTGACTGTATCCGAGCTGCCAAGTCGGGATCTATCACATTACAGATTCTCCGTTGGATTTTGTCAAGGACACCTAGGTGGATAGCAGGAGCACCCGATCAGACATTGCAGCAGTATTTAATGCACGGGTGGATGGTAGCTTTATATATGTGCAAGATTGTTTCAGGCGGTAAAAAAACTTCCTGGCCTTACACAGAGAACCGACTTTCTTAGCAGCGGATTTAGCCATGGATTCTATATAGTCCTTCCACTTGAGGTCAGTTGTGAGAGTTAAGCCGAGTAGGCGTAGTGTTTTGCTTTCAGGAAGACTAGCCTGATGCATGCTAATGGGGTGGTAGGAGCGATTGTCTGTGATTGTTAATAGATAGCAGCTTCGTTTTGGAAGCATTAAAATTTACAAGCCATTTCTTAACCCAGTCTGCCACGGATTGGAGGTCCTTTTCAAGCTCGGCAGTGAGGTTTGCTTTGTCAGCCTCAGCAGATTTTTTATCGATGCGAGAGCAAAATGGAGTGTCGTCAGCGTATATGCCAACTTGGGATCTTATTACACTTGGGAGATCGTTAATGTAGATAAGGAAAAGCATAAGACCTAGAATAGAGCCTTGAGGGACACCCACGTTCGTATGATAGGATTGGGAGGCATATCCATTCAATACTACCTTCATTGTGCGATTTAAATGGAATGACTGGATAAGGTCAAACAATTGTCCAGTTATACAATAACCTTGCAGCTTGCGTAGAAGGCCAGCATGCCAGACTCTGTCAAACGCTTTGGAGATATCTCGGGCAACAGTTCGGGCTTCGCCGTTCTTGTCGAGGGCCCGGTATATATACTCAGTGATGGTCGTAAGCATATCAGCAGTAGACCTGGTGAAGCGGAAACCATACTATTTGTCAGAGAATATTCTGTGGGCTGTGAAATGTTGAACCACTTCGGCGTTGATGATGGCTTTTAACACATTGCCAAAAATTGGTAGGAGGCTGATAGGGCGATGTTTTTATATGCTGGAACTACGAAGGAGAACTTCCAGCAGGCAGAGAAGCAAGAAGCAGAGAGGAAGTAGTTATATTTGTGGAGAGAACAAAGGAGAGTTCAGGGTGCATTTGTTCAGGACAATGATTGGGATTCCGTCGCCGCGGCACGCTTTACAGTGGTCAAGCTTCGAAATTATGTTAGAGACCATCGAGGGGATAATGTGGACGTCATTCTGTTGAACCTCTGTTCGGGATGGGAAATCGGGTACAAATACTCCAGAAGTGTCTAGTGTCGAGTTGGTGGAGAATCTGCGAGCGAAGCACTAAACCATGTCTGTTGTAGAGTTAGGACCACAAATCCGTTGATTACAGGGGGGATTGAGGGTATGCTATTGTTTAGTACAGTTTACAGAGCCTCCAGTCGTCTTTGGAACCGAAATTACGGGATGCTATGCGCTGCTTCATTTTGGCTGCGAACAGCAGCTTGGCTTATTTTATATCTTCTTACACTGATTGCGAGTAGAGGCAAAATCGATCTATCTATCTATCTATCTATCTATCTATCTATCTATCTATCTATCTATCTATCTATCGCGGGATAGAACATCTATCTATCTATCTATCTATCTATCTATCTATCTATCTATCTATTTATGTGAAGTCAACATTACGTTTTTGCACTATAAGCTTAATCATGATATCTATATAAATATATGATATAAACGTGTGTGCGTGTGAGCTCTGAGGGAGATACATAAACAGCGAGAGAGCAAAATTGAAGAAGGAGAGAGGCCTTTGTATCAGTTATCTTACCACAACTTGCGTTTATATATATATATATATATATATATATATATATATGCATATATATATATATATATGCATATATATATACATATATATGTATACATATATATATATAGATATATATGTATGTATATATATATGCATATATACATGTATATATATATGCACACACACACACACACACACACACACACACACACACATATATATATATATATATGCATCTGTAGTTAGTCACTAGAATGTCAATATTGCGCATGTAAGCTAACGGGTAAACTTTAGTGATTGTATTTCTTATGGGTTTCTGTTTTTTTTTTCTTACTTTGGTGGGTAATTTTTACCCAATTAATACTTAACATCTGCAAGGAAAAGTGCCAGTCATTCAGAAAAGTATTGGACGATGTTTATCATCGAGGTGTTCGATTATTTTTAAGTTTAAAAATGGCCCCAATTTACCGAGAAACATTTTATTTTTGCCGCCTAATTGGCTATGGATGTAAAACGCTTTTCGTTTTTTTTCCTCTTCTCTATTGTATTGTGTTATTTCTTTCCTATTTTTTGCGTTAAAAATTATTTTGCAAACTTCATTTGTCGACTGTTACAAGTTGAAGTTATCTCTCTTACTCTTTCACTTTTGGCGGACATTTTATTTTTTTTTCACTTAAAAGACTTGTGAAATATACTTAGTCTAAAACTGGATATATATATATATATATATATATATATATATATATATATTTAACGAAACGGAATAAGTCAAACACATATAAGTTGTTTTTAAAAACATACATATGTACATAAATGATTATATATATATATCTATATATATATTTGTTCATATTTAGTTTGCGTATATCATGTAGGCATTTTTTAGAAAGATGTTCTTTTTGATGTTGTCTGATGAGCAAATAATGTTTCCAAAATGCTTATATATATATATATATATATATATATATATATATAAGCACTGCACAAATTATCTAACACATTCACACCCAATACACATATGCATATAATGCATATGCTCTCTCTCTCTCTCTTTCTCTCTCTCTCTAGCTAGCTAGAAACATAGAATATATATATATATATATATATATATATATATATATATATATATATATATAAGACTTCAAATAGGTATTCAGGATTTGAGGTTACTCAGTGTAGAAACATCTTTTTAAGTTTCAGCCTCACCTTAAGAAAAGGTTTATAGATTGTATCTAGGTGTGGTCTTCGTATACAAATAACGAAAATGTATGTTTATAAATAGAGAAATGGCTGATTTCGTATGGACAGATATACGTATATAAGTATGCCATATACGATTAAACCTACATGAAAATTGGCACAACAAATACGAATTTATATATATATATATATAAGACAATAATATATATATAAAAGGCAATAATATATATATATATATATATATATATATATATATATATAAAAGACAAAATATATATGTTTACAGGTACACACACACACACACACACACACACACACACATATATATATGTGTGTGTGTGTTGTTGTAATGCACTCTGACCTTATCTGTCTATTTCCCTTGCAGCCAATTTGATGACGCCCCCCCACTATTTCTCGCGTTAAATTCTATCGATTCGGACCTGGATTTTAAAGTGCAACAAAACAACGAATAAATCCATAAGAAAAAAATCAATTATCAACACGTAATTAAATGACTTAATTGACATTAATAAACAAATCACTGGTGAGGGCAGACTGGTGGCTCATGTGGTACAGACGTCAGGGGGGGGGGGGGCAAAAAAAAAACAACAACAAACAAACAAACTGTAAATGCTTTGAGACCCTACCCCTGGTTTTATTTTTTATAGTTGGCCTGATGAAACTTGGGTGAATATCTGATAATATTTTCGTCTTAAATAACGAACTGCTTGGCCTGGACATTTGAGCTGATTTGTTTTAAAGGCAATTTGTGCGTTGCGGTGTAATGGAGATCCGAGTTCGAATTCCAGGTGTGTTCCTGTCATTCACTCACGCCTAAATACCTTTGTGAAATATGTAAATCAATCTATTTTTACATCAGTTAAGGGTTGAATAGCAAAACAGACTTGGTTCTATAACCACTCTACCATAGAGAGAAAATGAGACATGATCACCCAGGATAACTGGTTGTATATAATTTTAATGAATCACTAATACCTAAATGAATTGTGTGTTTTAGTGTTTAGACCTGCATAAAGAAATCCCACAAAACAACTACACATAGATTTACACACACACTAATATAAATATTAAATTTTAATATATATTCCTAATTCGAAATTTTATGTTAGAGAAATCTTAGTAATGTCAATGAATTTTACTAGGTGCTTATTACCTGTGCAATCACTCAATTTTATTGTTTGCTTTACAAGTCTTGTGAAATACAGACAAGAAAAAAAGATTCCATATGAACTTTACAAAAAAAGAAAAAAATACCAGGAAGCATCGAAAGTTTTGTATTTCTATCATCTCTTCTTCTATGTGCCCCGTTTTTCAGGACGTAGGATATCATGGTTCTCCACGTCTCCCTATCCCTTGTGGCTCTTAGTATGTTTGCTCCTGTTATTCATGGCAACCCCCGTTTCGTCATCCACCCGATCAGGCGCTGCAAAAATGTTATCCGCTGCCTTCCTCTGTCTTTCTTTCTGGCCAGTCAGTATCAGGTTCTCCAAACTCTCCTTCCTCATTGCGTGTCCCAGGAACTTCAGTTGTCTCTTCCTGATGCTCAGTATTAATTTCCTTTTGTTGCCATTCTTTCTAACACCTCATTGTTGCTTATATGCTCTGTTCACGATATCCGCAGCATCCTTCTGTAGAATAACATTACCGCTGCTTCAAGTTTTGTCTTCATTTTCAATGATGCTCTCCAGCATTCACTGCCGTATTGAAGAACTGACATCACATAGCAATCCAGCACTCTTTTCTTTGTTTCTAGTGAAATCTTCCTGTGTGTTAGTACTTTACTCAGCTTCTGGAACGCGTCCTTTGCCATGCCAATTCGCCTTCGGATCTCTGTGTCGCACTTTCCATCTCCTATTAGAACACTTCCTAGGTATTTAAATTTTTGTACTTGTTTCTTGTCAAAAGACAAGAATGTATTGGCAACGGAAAAGAAATTTATACCGAAAACTAAAAACATCAAAGCTTAATCCGAAACACCTTTCAACCAAAACGCTTTCCTCTAGCGACAATTGTTTTCTCTCTCTTTGATAAGATTTAAATAAAATCCTTTTTTTTATTTCCATTTGTTGTCACCTGGAAAATTGTTATTAAATCTATTATTGTGTAAATGTTTAATGAGTGAATGATTTGTTTGAATGGGGCATTGGAAGATATATACTCTATGCTGCTTTTCATATTCATATTCAAATGCTCTGATGCAAACGAGAGCTGGGATCGAAATTGTTTTACTTCTTTGAGTGGCCATCATTTCCAGTAGAATTGATTGATAACTGAGTTTTGTTTTACTGCATATCAACACCTCTGGGGGTATTTAATGCCAAAAAGGTCGGGTTTTAAAGTATACCTTTTTTTAATGTTTGGTTATAGTGAGAAGATTGATTCAGTCAGATTTTAATGAAAATGGTTTGTTTTTGTTCCTTTTTATTTTAGAAAACTGAAAATGTCTAGTTTTGTATTCAAAAACTTTTTACTGAGAATAATTTTTTCCTTCATGTGATATGGTATTTCTTCAAAGATGTATTGTTGGTAATATTTTTCCTTCAAATATGTATATATTTCTATAAAAGTATATTTTTATACTTTCATAGTGTTTTGACCTCAGTTTAGGGGTTAACTATGTTCCCATAGCTGGGACCCTAACAGGTGCTACCACTCCGGGTCAGGATGGATCTGGAAACAACAGTAATTAAGAGATAGTTTCCTATGGAACAAATTCCCAAGTAGATGATTCCAATTATTACAATCTTGATCCATTTTTGTCTCGAGTTAACCGTAATTTTCTCATCCTATTCATATAAACTACCTAGTAAAGTATCACTCCAATTTGAGTGGCTCTCGGTTCTAGTACAACGGGAACCATACTGCAAAAAAGAAAACAATGGCCATATTCCCTCGAAAACCAGTTACCAACCATTGTTTATGCCAATGTATCCGTAATCTCACGAGGAAAACAGCACCTTTTTTTTTAAACCAGGAGAAACAAATAATAAAAGGCTTAACAATTATCACTTGCATTATTTACAATTGTTGCACGCTCCGACCTTCTTCAAGTGATTGAAATTTCAAACTTCGTTTCGTTTTGAAATTTCAATCACCTGAAGAATACCTGAGTGTACAACGGCCGAAACGTCGTGAATATGGCAATAAAGATAAGGACACCATCCCGAACAATGTAGATAATGTAAATAGTAAGTGATTACAGAAGTATACACAAATTATCCTTTGTCTGTTCAATTTAACGAATCATATATAAACAATGGGTTGATGCTGACATATACTATGTTTCTTCTTCAATGTGCACTGTCTCTTCAGGACGTAGGCAATCATGGCTTTCCACGTCTCCTATCTCTGGTGGCTCTGAGCACGCTTTCTTCTGTTACACCATGCAACCCTTGTTCCATCATCTACTTGATTAGGTCCTTCAAATAGGTTATTGCTTTCCCCTGTCACTTTCACCCCGCCCTGCCTGTTAGTATCAGGTTCTCCAAGCCGTCCTTCCTCATTGCATGTCCCAGGAACTTCAGCTGTCTCTTCCTGATGCTCAGTATTAATTTCCTTTTTGCTTCCATAATTTCTAAGACCTCATCATGGCTCACATGCTCGATTTCAGCTGCTTGAAATTTTTCCTTCATCTTTGATGATATTGTCCAGCATTCACTGCCATATTGAAGAACGGACAACACATAGCAATCCAGTGATCTCTTCCTTGTTTCTAGCGAAATTGTTCTGTTTCTTAATACTTTACTCATCTTCTGGAATGCTTCCTTTGCCATGCCAATTCGCCTTCGGATCTCTGTGTCGCACTTTCCGTCTTCTGTTACAACACTTCCCATGTATTTAAATTTTTGTACCTGCCTGATTTTAGTATCCTCGACCTGTATTTGGCATATTGGGCTACCCTTTTTACTGATGACCATGCATTCGGTTTTATTTGTAGTCCTTTCTTGTCACTCTCTTCAGCTACCTTCTGTAGGAGGTCTTGAAGTTTTCTTTCTGTATCTGCTATCAGCACTATACCTTAAGTTGTTTAAATTCTGGCCTCCGTTGACAAATCCAGACATATTTTCATTTATCTAAGAGTCATTTAACATTCATAAATTTGAGGCCTGAAATATTCTAATGTAGTTCTGTGGAATCGATTCAATGAGAAGGAAATGAGAATCGCAGGCAAGGAAAGGATTATCTGGAAATCCAAATCTTGAAGTGTTCATAATGAAATTATAGTTATAGTGAAAGTAGGCCTTCTATTTCAGGCCATTTGGAAAAGCTCTCGTCGACAATCAAGTAATTCGCACCATTCAAATGTCCCGCATAATTAACATGCGACCTGGACCAAATTTTATCAGTATTCGACCAGGTTTGATAATTTACAGGTCGTAATTTTCCCACTATGGCACCAAATGTTGAATACCCTGATTAATTCCAGGACATTATACGTAACTTCTCAAAAATGTCTTGACATTACAGAATGTTTAGCATGAAACTACTTTAAAGAGGGCGTGAAATTAAGCTCTCCTACCATTCTGAAGATGGGACTATGATATCGAAATATTAATAAATAGGTAATACCCAACACTTTCTTTACCTTCCTTTATTTTACTAAACGCATTGTGATAGCCTTCAAATACCTACTTTGAAATTATTTTTTGCAAGGAAGCAGCCATTATTAACTCTTTCCTTACTTCAATGCAGATGGGAAAATACATTATTTTAAATGGTTTATTTTTTCTTTCTTCCCATCTCACAAGATTCCTTTCCATTATTTGTTGGAAGATTGTTCCAAAATTTTCAAAAAATACTAAGACAATTCTTGTTAACGTTTTTAAAAAAAAACTTTCCGTTACCTATATTTGTTTTAGATGAGGAGCAATTCACATTTTTTATAGAACAAATTTACGGAGAGACTCCACAAAATATTATTTCTTAATACAAATATCAGTTTTTAAAATTTACTGGCGCAAAACATCACATGAAATTTTGCCTCGAAAATATTTTTTCCCAGTTAGGCCAGGACCAAATTTTGGTTCTTTCATTAATTATCAGAGCCTTTGTCCGAATGAAGTTTTACCTAAGATTGTTCATTTTAACTTTAATAAATTTTCTGTTCTGTGACTCATGCAGATTTTTAGTTGTCAATACAAAATTTTAGCGTAATAAAATGTGGTACATTTTTTCTTTATTTGATTTGCAATGATTTTGTCTACAGCCCAGTTTTTGTACATACACACACACACACACGCACACATACACACACACACACACAGACACACACACGCACACACACACACACACATATATATATATGTATATATATATTCTAAACATATGCTGTTAAATATAAGAGACAATGAATGTCTATTATGTTTAATCATGAGCCGTTCTAAACATCGTATTTTGGCTTGAATTTCAGCTGATATCAACATTTGGATAAATTTTTATGAAGTTGAAGCTTTCGGCTCACATAAACCCACTATATATATTGGTTTTACTACAACCATGCTCTCCCGTTGACTTACCTGTCACCTTTCTGATCAGAGTACAATTAAACAACATTTCTCAGAAAAACATAACCATGTAGGTAATATCAGACAGAATTTAGTCAAAAATACAATAATCCTCACTCATACACACAGTAAAAGAAACTTCAGATCTTGGAGGCCATGTACATTAAATCCAAACAACCCACACTTTATAAAATATAAATAAATATAAACTTTTATATCTGATCATAACACATCACATTGCATTTAAATATATGGTTCTGTTATCATTTCGAGCTCTCAAGCGGTGTGACGGCATAGAACCGCATTACAAATTTACAAACTGCGTTTGCTATTTTTAGTAACTATTGCCGTTGCTTAGTGGAGTTTTATGTCAACACAAGATAAAATCATCGCTGATGATGGATGTCTTTGTGTTAACGTCCTTGTAACCTCTCTGAAGGTGGCTTAAGCGAGCCGAAAGCTTAGAACCAACTTAATAAAGAATTATCTAAATTTTGGAGAATTTATTTTCAAATGAAATTAAGGCAAAAATACGATGTTTAGAACGTCTCAGAAGTAAACATAATAGACATTCATTGTCTCTTATATTTAACAGCATATGTTTAGAAAATTATCTGCTGCCTCGATACAGTGTATATATATATATATATATATATATATATATATATATATATATATTTCAAATTGTCGGTTGTTTCTAACCAAGTTTTGTTAATCTTCGCTAAAGCCCGTAACATATTTACATTTGTTGAAATTACGATACACTTCAGAGCAGATATAGTTATTGCGAGGAATCGAAAGTTGTGTTATATAGGCTTGATTAAAACCTCGTTTAGACTGCAGGGCATTCGTGGTCGAGAGGTATAAGACGCAGCAGATCACAAGATAGAATTTCCTTGTGTGCATAGGGGTCACAGGTTCGAATCTTGCCGAATGACACACATTTTCGTAATTAAAGTTTATTGTAAATAATCAGGCCGGTAAATATAAATGTATAATTCTTTTTAATTAAAAAGAGAATATTCACTTAAATACGAGTATCGATCAAAAATAATGTTCAAATAAATCATTTCATGCATAGAAATATATATATATATATATATATATATATATATGGGGGGAACGATGGATAGATTTTATATATTAAGTTCAATTTTAGGATTATCTATGACAAAATGGAAAAGATTTTGTGTCATGCAATTTGTCCTTTAAAATTTTATACTGCTCCTCCTCGGCTTTACCCTATCTTCCGACCTCAAGTGGACCCATTACACTGAGTCAATAGCTAAATCCACGGCTAGGAAGGTTAGGTCACCGTTTCGGGCCAGGAAGTTTTTCCTCCTGAATCCATCTTGCACATATACAAATCAACCATCCGTCCGTGCATAGAATACTGCTGTCATATATGATTTGGCATTCCTGCTGTTTCTCTCAGTGTTCTTGACAGGCTCCAAAAGAGAATCTGTAACGTGATAGATCTTCGTTCTCTTCGTTCTCCTCTTACGTAACCTTTTACTCTCTTTTTATGTAACCCCCTGCGCACCAGTGGCAGTATTGCCTTGCTTGGGGTGAAATGATTATAAAAAAATGCAACAAACCGAGGTACCCTAAATCAGGAAATAGCAGAGACACATATAAATCTTACCGAAGCAATATCTACATCAGCAATAGTAGCGACTAAAAAATAAACCTCAAAGAAAAAAAAAAGGAAGTCTCACACACATGAAGATCCACATTGGAGAAAAAATATAGAGAAAGAAATAGAACAACTTGGAAGTGAATTATCAATACTCGATGAGCTGGCAAGAGGAATGAATGTAAGAACTAAAAAAGGAAATATTATTTCGTCGGTTGGTTTTGTTTTTATGGCAAATCAACACCTCGTCGGGTCATTTATTGTCAACTAAATTTTATTTATTTATTGCTGGTAATACCTTTTTCTTTCAACAATTTATTGTTGTTTTTCTATAAGTTTTGTGTCTAGTAATACATTTTTCTTTTCGAGTATCAAGATTCATTGGGAAAAAAGGCAGAAGAGTCAAAAGAAAATACAATATTAGGAATAAAAATGAATCCTATAAAACTAAAGCAAACAATAAAATTGAAAGCTCAAAAAATCAGACGCTATGAGAAAAAAGCTCAAGATTCTACAGTCAGAACAAGATCTTTCAAACTGATTCAAAGAAATTTTACAGAGAAATAAGTTAACAAAGATTTGAAGTGACAGTCAACCCCACAAAAAAAATGGAAGAAGTTATACAGTTCTCGAAAAAATATGGTCTTTCTCTATATAATATAACAAAGGAGCAAATTGGATTGTGTAAGAGAGAGGACGGATGAAAAATAAACCAGAACAATAATAGGCGATATCACATAAGATCATGAATGTGCACTAAAGTAAAGCACACAACTAGAAATCACCAGGAGCACATAATATTCCTAAATTGTGGGTTTATTATCTAAATACAGCACACACACACACACACACACACACACACACACACAAAAAAAAAAAATAATAACTTTAAGAACTTCAATGATCCTACGAAATTCCGGTATGGATAACCAACGTACTTAGCTTCTATCTATCCAAGAATGGTGGCACACATATCGCAAAAACTGCCGACTAATTACCTGTCTTCACATACATACTGTTGACATCTATTCGAACAAAACAAAAATCATGAAAGAAGGTTACAAACAAAAACGAGATTTACATTTAGTAGATTCTGGAGTAAACTAAAACAGAACCCAAGAACCAACTATTTCGGCAAAAAATATGAAAAAGAAAGCCAAGGATAAGGCTCTTGAACAGATGAACAGCCCATATCTAGAACGTGCTAACAAAACCTATGTTCATGAAGTTAATATTCATTGATGGTTACGATAACAGTTACCAAAATATCATTTCGAGCTCTCACGCGGTGTGACGTCATAGAACCCCATTACAAATTTACAAACTGCGTTTGCTATTTTTAGTAACTATTGCCGTTGCTTAGTGGAGTTTTATGTCAACACAAGATAAAATCGTCGATGATGGTAGATGTTTTTATGTTAACGACCTTGTAACCTCTCTAAAGATGGCTCATGTGAGCCGAAAGCTCAGAACCAACTTAATAAAAAATTATCCAAATGTGGGAGAATTTTTGTCTTTATTTTCAACTGAAATTAAAGCCCAAATACGATGTTTAGAACGGCTCATGATTAAACATAACAGACATTCATTGTCTCTTATATTTAACAGTATATGTTTCGAATATACATATATATATATATATATATATATATATATATATATATATATATATATATATATACTAGCCAAATAGCAGCTGGTCGGACCAGCATAAGATTGTGTAAAAAAGTGCTCAACGAACACCTAACGCGAATGAACTGAATATGCAGTGCTAACTATATGTTAAAGAACAGAACATACACCACTTACATGCTACCCAAGTTTCGACAACTCAGGCTTCATCAGGTAAGCAGATGAGACCTGTGTGGTCGAAGATTGGGTAGCAAGGAAATAGTGTGTATTCTGTTTTATAACATTCAAAAAACAGTATCTACTCATGCACCTACGCATCGTTCATTCAGTAATGAATTTGAACACTCTCGGCTACTGGCGTGTGTTTACATTGTATATAACATGGAAAGGTCTGCCTTGCTCTACCGACCGCCTATAGTTCAGAGATAGAATCGCCGACTGATGTTAATTCGGTCGGGTTTCAATTCTGGCTAGAAGCAATCGGAGTCTAAGTGTCTGCAGATGACTATATATATATATATATATATATATATATATATATATATATATTATGCTCTCATTACGATTGAGCTCTCTGGAGAAGAAAATTTTACAAACAGTTTCCACTTCAGTTATATGCGTGACTCTTCAGAAATGAATTGAGTTCTCTCGGTGACAGGCGTGAGTATACACTGGTTATATACAACACGTTAAAATTTCCCTTCTCTGATACCATGCGTCAATGGCTTAGAGAGTAGCGGCTCCGCCTAACACCAAATCGGTCGAGTTTCGTTCCCGGCGAGTGGATGTAAACAGGTTTGTATGTGAATGACTAATATATATTATACTTTAGAACATGTACAAACTATTATCTACTACAAAGTAGAATATTTTGTTTCAATATTAAAAGAACAATATGTAATCAAGTAGTTAATGTATATAGTGTTCAAATGTAATAGAGTTCAGTGCCAAAAGCGCTGGGTTTTTCAGCAGTTTTATGTTGGAATGTACGTTATGGTGCAGTAGATATCGGCTCGGAACGAGAAATCGGCGTGTTGAGTTCGAATTCTAGTTAAGTTCCTTGCATTTCACTTACGCGCAAATAACCTTAGGAAAGGTATTAATCCGTCTCATCTCTCTAGTTATGGGTTAAATTACAAGACAGATTGGGTTCTATAGCCTTAGTAGGCAACCAGTCTACCACAGAAAGCAATGGCAATCTACTGCAGGATAATCTGCTGCCGAGTCAGTCATGTCTCTTGCAAGACATGATCGTCCAAAGTGTGTATCACGTATAGCACTTAACTGACTGACTGAGCATAATATCCCTTACTAATTACTAATTAATAATATAATACATCTCTCCCCCCTCTAGCTGTGAGTCAGGGTAGATTGGGTTCTATATCCTTGGCTGGCAACCAGTCTACCGCAGAATAATTTTTTGCCTAATTAATCATGTTTCGTTCTAGACATGATCGCCCAAAGCGTGTATCAGGTATCGCCATAAACTGACTAAATATAATAGTTGGAAACAATTAAACCTCTACTGTGCTTAAAGTGGGGATCAGTTTTCTATTGTTATGAAGTAACAAACTGATCCCCCACTAATTATACTTAATATAATAATGTAATATAATCTTTCTCTTTTCCCTTCAGCTATGAGTTAAATGGCATGACAGATTGGGTTCTATAGCCTTGGTTGGCAACCAGTCTACCGCAGAAAGTAATGACAACCTACTGTGGGATAATCTTCTGCCCAGTCAGTCATGTCTCTTTCGAGACATGATCGCCCAAAGCGTGTATCACGTATGGCACTTAACTAATTTTTATACTTGGAATCATGATTGACTTCTATTGATCATAAAGTGGGGTATCGGTTTTTATTTGTTATGAAGTAATAAACTGATCCACCATTAATTTCTACTTGATAATATAATATGTCTCTTCTCCCTCTAGCTATAGCTCAAATAACAGGACATACTAAATTCTATAGCCTTGGTTGGCAACCAGTCTACCGCAGTAAGTAATGGCAACCTACTGCGAGATAATTTTCTGTCCAATCAGTCATGTCTCTTTCCAGACATGATCGCCCAAGCGTGTATCACGTATGACACTTAATTGATTATGTTGGGAAAAAAATTTAACGGGGATTTTTTTTTTTTGTCATAAAGTGCTCGATATCAAATGTAAGAGTAGAGTGCTGATAGAGTTAATGTGGAGACGTTTGTCACTTAGCTGAGCTGTGTTATTTCCGTCATGCCAACTTCGAAGTTTCGAGAGAAAAAGACAGAAGACAGGGGAAGAAGAGAGAGAATTACAATCTGAATAAGTCAAACAATATTACTTGCGATACGTTGTATTTGCACGTATCTCTCTCTCTCTCTCTCTCTCTGTGTGTGTGTGTGTGTGTGTGTGTGTGTGTGTGCTTGAAGGTGGATGGCTGATTGTGTTATGTAAAAGTTCCCATTTGTCATCGATGCAAGTTTATGTCCCGAGTGATAAAAATTCTAAAACCAATCCAAAATTTCTGTTTGGTTTTCCATAAAAATCCGAACTTTATTTTTGCAGCACCGATGTATGTTGTTTGCTCTAGCCTCCTGATTGTCAAGTGTTTTACACTCCAATCTCCCGATCTACCCATACACCACATGTCATCCTCTCAAAATGAACATATCTAGACTTCGCTTTCTATGGTTATTCAAGCTAAATCTCACTCCCTTTCCCTAACACTGATTGGTCATCTGAGACCGTCTTTGCCACCACTCTCTGTTTATTGAGCACCTTTAGCAATGCAAATAAAACTTAAAATCATCTGCAATTTTTCCCGCGCATTTTAACTATTTATTCGGAGAACTTTAGCAAATCGTTATTTGTTTTTCTTTCTCTGATTTTAGTCTATTTCGGTCGGACTTTTCTCCATTTATCTTTGGAAACTTTTTATATTTATTTGTATATTGGTTTCTTTATTTTTTCACTTCTTATTAAAATTTTTCTTTGTATTTATTTCATTAAGTTTCCTTCTTCCCGAAATAATATCAGTTTCTTTTTTTTGTTTTCTTCGTTTTTATTCTCGTTTTCTTTCTTGTTTAATTGTCAATATCTTATTCACTTCTTTGTTATTTCTTCAGCACTTTCTTCTTTTTCTTTTTGTTTACTTCTTTTTTTTCGTTATAGTTTTTCTTTTAATTCTTTCTTTCTTCATTCTAATCACATCTCCTTTTTTTCATATTTTCTCTTTTTTCTTTTCCTTAATCTTCCCTTCCCTTTTTTTCATCGCATATTTTCTTTATTTCATATCAGATCTTTTCTTTCTCCTTTGTCACTATATTTTCTCTTTCTCTTTTTTAAATATCTATTTTTTGAATTTTATTCCCGATTTTTCATTCTTTTTCTTTCATTTTAATATTTCTCTTCTTCTATTACATTGTATTTTCTCCTTCTTTTTCATCATATATTTTCTTTTTTTAATCATACATATTTTACTCATCTCTTTCTTCATTTTTCATATTCTCCTAAAACTGATTTAATTTTTCAAATATTCTTCATTCTTCACATTTTCTTTCTTCTTATAAGATTTTTTCTTTTTTTCCTTTCTTTTTCCATTCATTTTCTTTATGAAATAAAATTAGATTTTTTTCGTATTCCAAGTTCGAACCTCACTTTTTATTTATGTTTTTCTCTTTCTTTTTTTCCTTTCAATTTTATTTACATTGGTTTATTTTTTTAAATTCATCGTTCATGTTCATGCTTGTTTTCCACCTCTATTTATTTTCTATCTACTTTTTATATTTTTAATTCCATTTTTAACCGCAACAATAGATGTCTCTCTCCAATTTTATCCTTCTCCCTTTCTCCTTGTTTCTCTTTGTCACGTATATATTTTGTCTTTCTTCCTCTCCTCTCTTTTTCATACAGTCACACTTACTCTCCTATTTTAACCCTTGCTCTCCCTTTTCTCAAATTCAGCTTCCATTACTCTCGCAATGTTTGTAAGAGATTTCAGAAAAATATGACTTTCTTACTAGTTTTATGTTTTTTTGTTTTGTTTTTTTTTACTTCCGTTTTCATTACTCGTGGCCATTCAACAAAATTGCTTCATTTGTCTTTCGAAACGGTTTATTGTTATTTTCTTAATTTCTTTTTTTTTTCCTTCATTACATCTTAATGTCAGAGTTCATTACTGCCAATTTTATTCATTTCTTATTTCTTTTCACCTCAACCCAAGTAAAGTAATATATTTATTTTTTACCACTTTCTCTCTCTTTCTCTCTCTCTCTCTCTCTCTCTCTCTCTCTCTCTCTCTCTCTCCTTCACTCTAATATCTCCTAACGTTTCGATCACAGCGCCATCTATATCATGGCAGGCTTTGTAAACATCCCTTTTTTTATGGCCAATACATATCTGTTTTTAATCGCTAGACTCGTTCAATATCACATAGATCAATCAAAATTGGATTTATGGAAAATGAATTAGTTTTATTTGCAGGTGACAGAAAATATATGAGGGAGAATTTTTTAGACAAAGCGTTGAAAAATGGGATGATAAAGAAAGAAGTTCACTTCAATGTGTTCGGAGTTGTTTCGAAATAATTCATTAGGTGAACTGTCGGATGTCATAACCATTGCCTCGCTCTTTTCGTTTGTCGAAAAAAAAAGAGAAAACTCGTTTGGAATTGTTTCTGTTTTTATTTTCGGCATTGTTTTATTTGTACTTGTATCTTTTGGTTTCTTTTACTGTTGGCGGGAAATGTAAAAGTGAAATAATCAAATGCGTTAAAAGAATATACACAGAGGAGAACAAAAAACAAACACATCATAACATCTGCAATGTAAAATTTTCGTCTTTATTTAAATCTGAACAGTTTGCCAAGGATTATAGTGTAAATGATAGAAAAATTTGAAAAACATTCAACCACTTTCCATTCTCATTGGTTCGCTTTAATCATTTTACCCCATTCAAGACTATAAAGTCACAATGATTCAAAAGAGTTACAATGTCTTAGAGAATATTAGAAAAAGATAACGTTACGAAGAATAGAAGAACAATTAAAAAACGGGATTGATTTTTTTTTGTTTTTTATGGTTTATCAACACTTTGCAGGTTATTTAAAGCCAGAATTTTTTTTAAAAATGTAAGTCTTTAGTTATAATAATTAACCCATACATGGCAAAGAAAAAGTAGATTCGTACTTTTTCCCAAGAGTAATTGTGAGTAAATGAATGTAAAGAACCCAATTAGAACTCGTTCCTCTGATTAACAATTCTAGGATAATATCCATTACACCAGCTTCAAATCCATGCTTACAACACCTGCTATTCATAAATGCTAGGTAGGCAGGACCTCGCTTAACTTCGGATATCGTGTGGAAACTCGGTCAGACATGAGATCAGTTGCACGGTTTAAATGATCTAGATTTACGGAAATGTGTTCATAAACTCTGGCATTAGCTGTATAGACGTTTACTAACAAATAAAAAGGTTAATATATATATATATATATATATATATATATATATATATATATATATATTCTTTATTTGTAAACGAGTTATTACGCGACCTAGGTTTCTACCATGAGTGGTGTCTTCAGGCGATTTGTAATAACTGATTTTACCGTTTTTTTGGGGGGTTGTTTACTTTTAAGAACACTCATGTAACAACCACGGATGAAAACGTTATAATCTCTTGTATTTTAAAAATTGCGCGTTCCAAAATTCCCCGTTACGTGAGCATTCCAAAAACATCGATGTTACGTGAGTGTTCTTAAAAAAAAATAAAAATAAAAACGCTAAAATCAGTTATTGCAAATCGCTCAAAGAAAAAAATGGTAGAAACCTAGGTCGCGTAATAACTCGTTTGCAAATGAAGAATATACAAAAATTCTACAATATAAATGTATTGAACACTTTTTAATACAACTGTGCCATATGACGATTCTTAGACCTCTCGACCACTAATGACCATCAGTTTAAACGAGATTTTAATCAAGCCTATATAACACAATTTAATTAAAAACAGTTTAATTAAAAACAGAATATCTACTTAAATACGACTATCGATAAAAAATATGTTCAAACAAATCATTTTAAAAGTCGGTTGTTTATAACTAAGTTTCGTTAGCCTTCGATATATATATATATATATATATATATATATATATATATATATATATATATATGGTATCCCCCACAAACAGACATATCACTGTCTAAGAAAATACATGTTCCAAGCAAATAAAATTAAACAGGTTTCATATTGAACAATAAAAGATTTATTTATCAATATTCGAATAATATATCCAAAGGTATGTAGATTTTATAACCGGTTTCACAAACCTTTAAAAAATGTTCTATATGAGCACCACTTATTACACGACACACGTCAAGTCGGGATTCCAGCTCCTGCCAAACACGTTGTAACATGTCTTGCGTAACATTCCTCAATACATCAGCGATGCTCTGCTTAAACTCCTCGAGGCTTACAGGAAGAGTGGGAATATAAACCTATCCCTTCTCATAGTTCCATAGAAAAATTTCAAAGTGACATATGTGATCAAGTTGGTCATTTCAAAAATACATTGTCATTAACCTTGACACAACCGATCTATCACCTTGACAGGCTTACAATGAGATAGGCCTCCGGGGTCAACTTACTCTTGCACATTTTGTTAAAATTTGAGATCATTTGAGCGAGAATTGGCTGGTATTAGACTTCAACATGATGTAATTTTTGGGACAGATTTTCTATCTATCTATCTATCTATCTATCTATCTATCTATCTATCTATCTATTTCAGTCTTTCATATCTATCTATCTATCTATCTATGTCAGTCTTTCATATCTATCTATCTATCTATCTATCTATCTATCTATCTATGTCAGTCTTTCATATCTATCTATCTATCTATGTCAGTCTTTTCTTATCTATCTATCTATCTATCTATGTCAGTCTTTTCTTATCTATCTATCTATCTATCGTCATTTTGTATTTTCTTATCTATCTATCTATCTATCTATCTATCTATCTATCTATGTCAGTCTTTTCTTATCTATCTATCTATCTATCTATCTATCTATCTATCTATCTATCTATCTATCTATCTATGTCAGTCTTTCATATCTATCTATCTATCTATGTCAGTCTTTTCTTATCTATCTATCTATCTATCTATGTCAGTCTTTTCTTATCTATCTATCTATCTATGTCAGTCTTTTCTTATCTATCTATCTATCTATCTATCTATCTATCTATCTATCTATGTCAGTCTCTTATCTATCTATCTATCTATCTATCTATCTATCTATCTATCTATCTATCTATCTATCTATGTCAGTCTTTCCTTATCTATCTATCTATCTATCTATCTATCTATCTATCTATCTATGTCAGTCTTTCATATCTATCTATCTATCTATCTATCTATCTATCTATCTATCTATCTATCTATCTATCTATCTATCCCATTCAATTCTATCTATCTATCTATCTATCTATCTATCTATCTATCTTTCTATCTATCTATGTCAGTCTTTTCTTATCTATCTATCTATCTATCTATCTATCTATCTATGTCAGTTTCTTTCCTTATCTATCTATCTATCTATCTATCTATCTATCTATCTATCTATCTATCTATCTATGTCAGTCGTTTCATATCTATCTATCTATCTATCTATCTATCTATCTATCTATCAATAAACTGACAAAATGCGAAGGAGAGAGAGTGTGAAAAATATCTGAGAGAATTCGAAAGCTTAAGTGAGAAAGCGATCAGAAAATAAAAATATTCAGAAACAGATAAAAATATATGGTCAAATAAAAAGAAAACGCAAATGAAGTAAAGGAAAGAAAATAACAGAAAGAATCCAACGAAAAAAAAGATAAAGAAACAAGTGAAATCAAGAAAAAAAGAAATGAACAGAAAGAAACAAGGCAAATAATGGAAGGCAAAGAAAAAAAGAAAGAATCAGTAGAAGTAAATAAAAAGAAAAGAAAGAAGCAAAAGAAAGCAAACAAAAAAAAACAAAACAAAAACATTAGAAATCAAGGAAAGAAAAAAAAAGAAAAATGAAGAGAAATAATGGAAAGCAAAGAAAAGTGTGAAATAAATGACCAATTTTTTAAAAAAATTTTTACTTTCAACAATCGTGCTATTATTTCTACACGACAAAACCGATTTTGTCCTATTTTACACGGATTGAAATCACAATGTCACATAGTGAGTCGTGATTAAAATAAATCCCATTCTCATCTTTTTTGCATCAATTCTATTCTGTCGTCTGTTTTTACGGAATCTTTATTTCAATTGTCTTTTCACGTGTCTATATTTTCAAATCAGTTTTGAATGTTTGAAGTAATTTTAATCCTCTATTTGCAACTGTATCTAGCTTCATTTAATTTTTTGGTTTACTTATTGAATAAAATATTTTTTGTAAGGGAAAAGGAAGAAAGCGGGGAGACTGAGTGAGACTGAGCGATGTTTGACGACTCCCGCAGAGCGAGAAATGAATAGTTATCTTAGAAAGTTCATTTCCGGTAAAATGCAAATATATTTTCTGTAGATCCCCTACATTGTGCCGGTAAAAAGTAGCATAAATTGAAGATTTTCAAGTTTGTTGCTTTTTACATACGATTTTCTTTCATTTTTATATTTTTTAAAGCTGTAATTAAATGAAAAGTCACGCATGAAAACCTGGTGTTAAATAATTTAAACATTTGTTAATAAAACAACATAGATGTTTGAAAATAACTCCAAAGAATATTCTTTTGGTAGCAGTAACAGTAATGATAATATTAGACTTTTCCTTACAAGGAAGAATTCGGAATTCATTGACTGATGTTGCTATACGTTGAAATATATACAAAGAAAAAGCAAAAACAAAACAAAAAAAAAAAGGTTTCTAAAGTCCGGTAGTAGTTATCGTTCTTTCCCAATTTCGTAGGGGGCGTCCTTCTTAACTTTTTGCTTGAAGTAATCTGGAAAGTCACCATCTTTATTATATAATTATTCTCTCTTCAAGTCGAACATTTTTTGAATAATGTGGATTCTGTTATTTGATGCAGTTCTTTATGGTTCTGTGGATCGAGAACAGGAAATTCGATGAAGAATTATATTTTAAAGACCTACAGGGTTCGATTAAATGAATATAATTTATAAATCTAATCTAAACTTATTTATAAATGGAACTTTTTGTGTGTGTGTCCGTTACCTATAGACTCCGAAACGGTTGAACCAATTTTCTTGAAAATTTACACAGTTGTACTATAAGCATCTTCAAGTGTTCATAGCTAGGTGTTGTGTCGAGGTAAACCCGATAAATATCGAAAATCGATAATCGAAAAAATCGGGTTATAGAAGAAGTGGTCCGATTTTAATCAAATTCGATACACTCATAGACAAAAACATAAGAAACGATATTCAGAGGTTTCAAGGTTGCAGTTTTTACAATAGTGCAGAAAATCGATAATATATATATATAAAAGGCAACATGTTTGTGCATGTGTCTGCTTATCTGCCTGTATGTCTGTATATTTTTCAGCACTTTTATTTTAGTTTTTGCTTCGGGTTTGGCGCTAAGTCGGTATACTTGTAGTTCTTAATCTCAACCATGATACCATTTACTCAGAGGACTTATTTAGCCTTCAAAATTCAGTTTACGACGAAAAAAACTTATTTGATATCGATAGTAGGAAATCAAAATTTGACTTACATCCATTCATTTTTCTTTCAGTCTACGGTTTCGCTTTAACTGGAAACAACTATTGCTTCTTAGTGTTTCGTGCCAACGTCCAAAGAGTCCAGGACCATGGATTAGTTTTAACGCCAGGCTATACTGCTAGTAATTAATATTTCATCGTTGATTCTCATCATCGTTAGAACATTAAACCCGAACAATCAATATATAGTTATCATTATCCATATAGTTAGTGTGATATAAAAATGTATCATATGGACGCTATTTTGTACGATTTTTATTCGAATTTTACAAGTAGGAAATATCATTCGTGGGCATTTGTTGTTTTCCATTTTTTTTTCAGGGAAATCTTATTGATTACACCCTAAACTTTCCGATTGACAAAAATTTGGAAGTAATTCAATATTTCAACAATTTTAGGAGAGGGGTCCCCAGTTTTTCATACGACGTTATAGTAAATCGATCCTGCATTTTGGAATCACTCGCTGGTACGACATTACCTGTAAATTGGTTGATTATCAATATTTTTTTTAAAAATTCAGTGCAATCTTTATCGATTAAACCCTAAACTTTCCAATTGACAAAAAAATTTATAAAAATTTCAACATTTAAACAATTTTAAGTGGGGGGATCAGTTTTTCATACAACCTTATAGTTAATCGATCCTGTGCAATTAACCTTTTTGCTTTCGCATATTCAGCTACTGAATCCTATGCGAAATTTTTGAATAAAGCCATTCTTGGAGTTTCCGAGGAATATGCCATCGTAAGAACTAAAGAAAACTTGAAAACGACAAAAACAAGAGCAACAAATCGTCTAAAAAAAAACAAAAAACAAAGCGATACCAACGCGAGTGGTTCCAAAATGGAGGTTCGATTTGCTATAACGTCGTATGAGAAAGTGAGCACCCCCATCCTAAAATTGTTTAAATATTGAATTTTTTTCAAATTTCTTTGATAATCGGAAACTGTACGTAATAACCGATAAGTCTGCGCTGAGAAAAGTAAAAAAAAAAATGAAAAACAATAAATTTAAAGGTAGTTGTAGTCTACTTCAGGTCAGCCCATTTGTGTATTTAGCTTTGAAATTTAATTTCTCTAAATTTCTCTAGTGATCAAATAAGAATTATCGAATGGAACCTACTTTTAGCGTGGGTACGATGAAACTTTGAATGCAAACATCTATTGAAAAATGTAGAAATTCAAAGATTTAATATTCATGTAGCTAGTGTGATATAAAAATGTATTATACGGACTCATATGGAACTTTGAATGCAAATATCTATTGCAAACTGTAGAAATTCAAAGATTCAATATTCATATAGTTAGTGTGATATACAAATGTATCATACGGACTCATATGGAACTTTGAATACAAACATCTGCTGAAAAATGTAGAAATCCAAAGATTTAATATTCATATAGTTAGTGTGATATAAAAATGTATTATACGAACTTATATGGAACTTTGAATGCAAATATCTATTAAAAACTGTAGAAATTCAAAGATTCAATATTCATATAGTTAGTGTGATATAAAAATGTATTATACGAACTTATATGGAACTTTGAATGCAAATATCTATTAAAAACTGTAGAAATTCAAAGATTCAATATTCATATAGTTAGTGTGATATAAAAATGTATCATATGGACTCATATGGAACTTTGAATGCAAATATCTATTGAAAACTGTAGAAATTCAAAGATTCAATATTCATATAGTTAGTGTGATCTAAAAATGTATCATACGGACTCATATGGAACTTTGAATACCAACATCTATTGAAAAATTTTGAAATTCGAAGACATATGCGCGAATTTAAGGGATGTGCGTTGTGGTCCAGTGGATATCGGCTCGGAACGAGAAACCGGGGAGCCGAGTTCGAATTCCAGTTGAATCCATTGTATTCACTTACGCGCAAATACCCTTGGGAAAGATATTAATCCGTCTCTTCCTTCCAGTTATGGGTTAAATAGCAGGACAGATTGGGTTCTATAGCTTTGGTCGGCAATCAGTCTACCGCAGAAAGCAATGGCAAACTACTGCGGGATAATCTTCTGCCCAGTCAGTCATGTCTCTTTCGAGACATGATCGCCCAAGCGTGTATCACGTATGGCACTTAACTGACTGACTGGTTCCACTGGTGAATGTTAAACATACAAGAGACAGATCATGGTGTTTTAAGGAAAATAAAAACCAGAGGGAAACTGCTGCTTCTTCTTCTATGTGACCTGTCCCTTCAGGACGTAGGTGATCATAGTTTTTCACGTCTCCCTATCCCTGGTGGCTCTTAGCGCGCCTTCTCCTGTTACACCATGCAACCCTTGTTCCATCATCCACCTGATTAGGTCCTTCAAATATGTTATTCGTTGTTTTTTCCCTCTATCTAGCCTGTTAGTATCAGGTTCTCTTAGCCCTCCTTCCCAGAAACTTCAGCTGTCTCTTCCGGATGCTCAGTATTAATTTCCTTTTTGTTTCTATCATTTCTAGGACCTCATCATTGCTCACATGCTCGAACCATGATATTCGCAGCATTTTTCTGTAGAACCTCATTTCAGTTGCTTCAAGTGTTTTCTTCATCTTTGATGATATTGTCCAGCATTCACTGCCATATTGAAGAACTGACAACACATAGCAATCAAGTACTCTCTTCTTTGTTTCTAGCGAAATTGTTGTTTCTTAATACTTTACTCAACTTCTGGAAGGCTTCCTTCGCCATGCCAATTCTCCCTCGGATCTCTGTGTCGCACTTTTTGTCTTCTGTTATAACACTTCCCAGGTATTTAAATTTTTGTACCTGCTTGATTCTAGTATCCCCGACCTGTATTTGGCATATTTGCCTGCCCTTAAACTGCTGCTAACAATCAGAAATCGAGCTGATATTTAAGAGATTCATAACATGAAAAGAAGACTTGAAGAATGTAAGACTCACAGGGCAAGAGTAACGAGAGATAAAAATAGTAGAGTTTGAGTTTTGATTAACGGCATATCAACACCTCTGTGGGTTATTTAATGCCAAAAAGTGGGATTTTAAGGTATTAGTTCAGTTATAATGATAAGGTTGATATAGTCAGATTTTAATGATTTTTTTGTTTTTATTCTTTTTTATTTTAGAAAACTGAAAATGTCTTCTAGTTTTGTATTCAAAAATGTGTTATGGTAATAATTTTTTCTTCAAAATATATTGTTGGTAATATTTTTCCGTCAAAAATGTATATTTTTCTATAAAAGGCTATTTTTATGTAAATATTTGTATAAAAGTGTATTTTTGTACTTTCATAGTGTTTTGACACCAGTTTGGGGGTTGACTATTTGCCCATAGCTGGGACCCTAACAGAGGCTTCCAATCCGGGTCAGAGTGGAACTGAGAACAACAGCAATTAAGAGGTGGTTCCATGCTCCTCACAACCTCCCAATCAGAGGCCTTGCTGTCGGATGCAGTTTATCGTCATGCCCAGGACCAGATGGAAATAGTAATCTAATTGAAAAAGGAAATAAATGGCGACAAAAGGACTGTGTATAAATGCGATAAAACATCGAAATGAAGAAAGTATTGTTCAGAACAAGAACATTTAAAAACGTCGTGGAGGGACATGATCATCTGCACACGCACAGAAGGAGAGAGAGAGAGTGGGCATTACTTTGTGAAAAGAATGGTCGTCAAATCAAATCACAATTTAAATATTTATTGAACCAGTAATATCCGTAGATTTTAGACAAGTAGAATTATTTTACAACGGCGGCAGTCAATACATAACCAATTATTATTCTTTTTTTCACGTTTCAGCGCAAAAAGGAAGGGTCGGCTGTCGGGTTTAAAGCGTGCACTGACGTAAGAACTAATGTTTCTTTCCAAGAGTCAAAAAATGGCTGATAATATAATTGGCATTATAAAAAACTTTTATACGGACGAAAACATATTCCACGAATATTAATTTTAAATATGACCAAACTTTATCTATTTTTACCTATGACAGCAATGAAAATATCGATATTGGAAAGTGGAAAAATATGACGGTGAATTGTTTATTAGAGTAAAAATAAAATAAAATCCTTTGTCAGCAATGCGTACGGGCCTCTTTGATGTGGGCCAGTACAATTATATTCAAGAGAATTCTCTAAAAATTGTATCAAATTTTGAATACAAAGCAAACAGAATCATGTTCGTAAGTGTATATACAATCAGAAACTAGAAATGGTAGCTAATATTTTTTACCAATCTACATTAACAAAATAAAATTTCACAGAAAAATTAAAAGGAAAAAAAAAGTAGAGAAAAAAGGAATGAAATGACCAGAGAGAGAGAGAGAGAGAGAGAGTGAGAGAGGGAGGGAGGGAGAGGGGGAAGAGAGAGAAGAAAGAGAATAAAGTCTGAGAGAAAAATGAAATTTCACAGAAAAATCAAAAGGGGAAAAAAATAATGCAATGAAGAGAGAGAGAGAGAGAGAGAAAGAGAGGAAAGAAAGAGAGAGAGAGAGAGAAAGAGAAAGAATAAAGACAAAAAGAAAAAGAAAATTTGACAGAAAAATTAAAAGAGAAAAAGGAAAAAAAACGAATGAAATCACCAAAGAGAGAGGGTGTGGAGAGAGAAGAAAAAGAATAAAGTCTGAAAGAAAAATGAAATTTCACAGAAAAATCAAAAGGGGAAAAAAAGAAAAATAGGAATGAAATGAACAGAGAGAGAGAGAGAGAGAGAGAAAAAAAAAAGAGAGAATAAAGACAGAAAGAAAAATAAAATTTGACAGAAAAATTAAAAGGGAAAAAAGGAGAGGAAAAACGAATGAAATGATCAGAGAGAGAGGGGGAGAGAGAGAAGAAAGAGAATAAAGTCTCAGAGAAAAATGAAATTTCACAGAAAAATTAAAAGGGAAAAAAGGAGAGGAAAAACGAATGAAATGATCAGAGAGAGAGGGGGAGAGAGAGAAGAAAGAGAATAAAGTCTCAGAGAAAAATGAAATTTCACAGAAAAATCTAAAGAGGAAAAAAAGAAAAAAATGGAATGAAATGAACAGAGAGAGAGAGAGAGAGAGAAAGAGAGGGGAAAAAGAGAGAGAGAATAAAGACAAAGAAAAATAAAATGTGACAGAAAAATTAAAAAGGAAAAAAGGAAAGAAAAAAAAAGAATGAAATGACCAGTGAGAGAAAGAGAGAAAGAAGAGAGAGAGAGAGAGAGAGAGAACGAGGGGAAGAGAGAGAGAGAGAACGAGGGGAAGAGAGAGAACAAAAGAAAATAAAGTCTGAAAGAAAAATTAAATTTGGCAGAAAAATTAAAAGAAAAAAATGGAGAGAAAAAAACAAATGAAATGACCAGAATAAAAAAAAAAATGGAAAATTAAGCAAAAAACTGTAAGGAAGCAAAATAAAAAAAAGGTGAATTCAATGAAAAAAATAAAAAGAATAAAGAAAAATATGAAGAAAACGAAGGAAAAGAAGAAATCATGGCAAGTAAATAAAGGATGAGAAAAAAGCATTTTTTTTTGGTTATTTTATCTTGAGAGATTTTTATTTTTAATGAAATTAACATATTTTTTTGATTATACATTGATGATATTTCCGAGTAGCGAGCGTCACAGTTCAAAGATTGTTGCTATCAAATTGCGAAAGGAAATCAGAGATCAATCAGAAATATGGCTTCGGTATGAATCAACGCATAAAAAATCAATTGTGCACACATATACGTATATATATATATATATATATATATATATATATATATATATGAGTAATGATTAATAATAGAAGTACATTCGTACATATATATATATATATATATATATATATATATATAAGTAATGGTTAATAATGCATACATATATACATATATGTATATTAATAATATATATATCTATATGGATATATAAATAATGGTTAATAAGGCATATATATATATATAAGTAATGCATATATATATATAAGTAATGCAGATATATATATATATTAATAATACATATATATATATATATATATATATATATATATATATATAGGTATAATTAATATACATATATGTATATATATATATGCATATATATTTTCTAAACATATGCTATTAAATATAAGAGACAATTAATGTCTATTATGTTTAATCATGAGCCGTTCTAAACGTCGTATTTTTGCTTTAATTTCAGAAGACACGAATTTATGCTAGTTGGTTTCCTATATATATTCATTGATTCTAGCGCACATAAATTTACTACTTCTTTATATAGGAAACCAACTAGCATAAATTCGTGTCTTCTTAATTATAATAGTGAATGCCCCCAACGATATAAATTAGCTGTTATAAAAAACTTACTTCAACGCACACAAATGATATCTTCTTCCAAATCTATATTTTATCAAGAATTACACAACATTAAGCAAACACAAGTCAATAATGGATTTCCTAACTCCGCTATTGATCAACAAATTAAAATGTAACTCAACAAAATTAACAATAGCTTTATCAATAATGATAATATTAATAATAATGGCTTACATCAAAATAAACATAACACTATTAACTTATACTATTGCAACCAAATACATAATAATTATAAACAAGATAAAAAAACTCTCAAAAACATAATACGTAGAAATGTTAAACCAGTGGAAAGTAAAAATCAAATTAAACTCATTATATATTATAAAAAGTTTAAAACAATTGACCTCATAGTCTATAATAACCCAACAAGTACTAAACTAAATTCTCTACAAAAAACCAATGTAGTGTACCAATTTACATGCCCATTCAGAGATTGCATCTCAGATACTAATCAAAAACCTAGTACATATATTGATTTTACTACAACCACTCTCTCCCGTAGACTTACATGTCATCTTTCTGATCAGAGTACTATTAAACAACATTTCTCTGAAAAACATAAACATGTAGGTAATATCAGACAGATTTTGGTCAACAATACGGTGATCCTTACTCATACACACAGTAAGAGGAACCTGCAGATATTGGAGGCCATGTACATCAAATTGAAACAACCAACACTCAATAAAATCAACTTTAAAACAGGAAATAACATATTACATTGCATTTGACTAGATGGTTTTGTTATCATTTCGCGCTATCCCGCGGTGTGATGTCATAAAATCGCATCGCAAATTTAAGAACTACGTTTATTATTATTTTTGGTAACTATTGCTGTTGCCAAGCGGAGTTTTATGTCAAAACAAAATAAAATCGTCGGTGATGGTGGATTTTATAATATTTCAGTTTAAACAACCTCTCTGAAGATGGCTTATGTGAGCCAAAAGCATAGAAAAAACCAATAAATAATTATCCAAATGTTGGAGAAATTCTGTCTTTATTTTCAACTGAAATTAAAACAAAAATACGACGTTTAGAACGGCTCATGATTAAACATAATAGACATTCATTGTCTCTTATATTTAATAGCATATATTTAGAAAATTACTTGCTGCCTCGATATACTAAATGTATATATATATACATTATTAACCATTACTTATATATATATACGAATGTACTTCTATTATTAATCATTACTTAATATATATATATATTCATATATATATATACATTATTAACCACTAATATATATATATATATATATATATATATATATATATATAAGTAATGGTAAATAATGCATATATATATGAATATATATATATCTGTAATGATTAATAATAGAAGTACATTAGTCTATATATAAGTAATGGTTAATAATGCATATATATATATATATATATATATATATATATATATATATTTATAAACATATATATATATATATAGAAGTAATGCATATATATATATATATATATATATATATAGTAATAATATATGTATCTATATGTATATATAATTAATGGTTAATAAGGCATATATATATTTATATATATATATATAAGTAATACATATATGCATATATATATGAATAGTACTATATATATATATATATATATATATATATATAAGTAATGGTAAATAATGTATATATATATGAATATATATATATCTGTAATGATTAATAATAGAAGTACATTAGTCTATATATAAGTAATGGTTAATAATGCATATATATATATATATTTATAAACATAGATATATATATAGAAGTAATGCATATATATATATATATAGTAATAAAATATGTATCTATATGTATATATAAATAATGGTTAATAAGGCATATATATATTTATATATATATATAAGTAATGCATATATGCATATATATATTAATAGTACAATATATATATATATATATATATATATATATAAGTAATGGTTAATAATGTATATATATGTATGAATATATATATATATCAGTAATGATTAATAATAGAACTACATTCGTATATATATATATAAGTAATGGTGAATAATGCATATATATATATAATGCATATATATATTAATAATATATATATCTATATGTATATATACATATTGGTTAATAAGGCATATATATATTATATATATATATAAGTAATGTATATATATATATATACATATGAATATATATATATATATATATATATATATATATCAGTAATTATAGATAATAGAAATACATTCGTTATATATATATATATATATATATATATATATATATATACATGGACAAAAATATAATAAAAAATTATAACACAAGCCGCATGTTAGTTTCCATCTGCTATGTGCCAATTCTTTTCAGGACGTAGGCGATCATGGCCATCCACGTCTCTTTATCTCTGGTGGCTCTCAGCACGATTTCCACTGTTACACCGCACAACCCTCGTTCCGCCATCTACCCGCACACTCCAGTCAAGTACGTTACACTCTGCTTTCCCCTGACTATCATTCCATGTATCTGCCCTGTTAGTATCAAGTTTTCGAAGCCCTACTTACTCATTGCATGTCCCAGAATCTTCAGATGTCTCTTTCTGATGCTCACTATTAATCTGTTTTTTTTTTTAATTCTTCAATATTGAAGAATATAAAAATAAACAGTTGACTCTGATGAAAAACGGGATTGAAACCGGTCGGGCGTTTTCTTTTTTTTTTCTTTTTTCTTTTCATCATTTATATGCCTGTAAGTATGAAATTTACCTTGTTTCATGCTGTTATATATTTTTTTACTTCCAATAATTTATTCATATATATATATATATATACGTGCTCTGAAACATAAAATGTTTTTGTAGTGATACTATGCTTTTATAAACCAATGTAACAATTATTACGATATATATAAATATATAATGGATTTTTATTCATTAACCCAACATATCTTTATTGCTTAAGCATTATTTTATTGGATACTCGTATTTGAAGAGACGCCCTGTTTGTTTATTTAACAGTGGTTTTATTTTTTGTTTATTTCCTTGAATATCCACTAAAGCTTATTAGAAAAATATGTACTCTCCGGCAGTATTCAAATGTGCGTTTCCTCAGGGAAAACCATAATTACGTGCTTTGATCTCTCGGCTGTGGAGGGCGTCGATTAAAAACGCAGGTTCGAATTGCAGGATACTTATCTAATAAGACTTATGGAATATTCACAAATAAATCACTTTTAACAAATATAAACGAAAATAAATAGTGCTAAATAAATAAAAGGTGCGTCTACTTAAATACGAATGTATATTAAAAATAACCTTTACATAATAAAAAACTCTCTGATTAATAAATAAAAAATCCACACACACATATATATATATATATATATATATATATATATATATATATATACAGAAAGAGAGGAAGAGTTAGAGAGAGAGGTGGGAAGAGAAATAATGAAATAAAATTAAAGCTTAACATAAATTATAAGCTCTTAAAATATAAAAAATGAGTGCTCAGAGACAGAGCTAGATATATTAATAATAATAATAATAATAATAAGAAGAAGAAGAACAACAACAACAACAACAAAAAGAAGAAGAATAAAAACCACAACAATCAGAGATAATCGCAAAGACATCGTGATCAAAGACCACAAAAATACAATGTTATCTTATTGATATGATTGTAATGATTGTAACGTATCGTTAAAAATCTTAAAAAAAAGCAATCACAATAAAACGATCTTGAGGTTGAAATCTCAAAATGTGGCATATAAAAACATCAATAATACATGTTGTAGTTGGAGCCCTCAGATAGAGTGTAAAAGGTTCCGATAGACTCATCGAAATAAATTTGTTAATAGTCTATGCCCTAAAGAAACACAGAAAATTGTACTCACAAGTACAGCTCACGCATTACGAATAACTTTATCTTTGTTAAAAGAAATGTCAATAATTTTCTTCCCCTTTTTAAATTTCTGATCTTTTACTGCTCCCTCTCATTAATTTTTTTTATTTTCCTCATATTCTTTCACACTCAGTAACCTCTTGCGTCTTGGTGGCTTTATTACCTTCCTTGGTGTGAAGTGATAAAAAAACATTTCATTTATTCAGACATTATTCTCGAGTGAAATCCCCTCACTGAAGCTGAGCATGTTCGCCATCATAATTTCTTTTCTTTGAGCTAAACACGTCAAAACCACTTAGCTAGCTATACAGGATCGAATCAACCTGATTTCTTGGTAAGAAATAATGTCCACCCATTTTTCCCGAAGAACCGTTAAAAAATGGAACATATTCACGAGAGAATGCCTCTCCGTTTAATACAATATTAAGCTCTTCAAGTCTCGGCTCAACCGTTATCTACTTATTCAGTAATTCTCTATTTTGGGTGGCTCTTGAGCATTTCTATTGGGTAAACAATAGCTGAAAAAAGTAGTCACCCCATACCATTTGCAACGTCACATTGTCTAAAACTTATATATATATATATGTAAAACATAAGTTTAAGTAACACACACACACGCATATATATAACATGTTTAAGTAAAATACACACACACACACACACACACACACACACACACACACACATATATATATATATTTTAATTCAGATACTTCAATCCAAGGGAAAAAAGCAGGAAGGTAAATTCCCAAAAACCCGATCCTAATTAATATTAAAAATTTATTTTAATATTAAAAAATGAGACAGGAAGAGAGCTCCATGTAATAAAATATTACAGAGCAAATATATATTAAAAAAGGATTAATTCAAAGATGTTGAATGGCCATTTCGATATGAAGATCCCCATGGGGAACGACACATCACCTCAGCAACAGAAAAAAAACTTTCAGAAACTGGAGAAAAATTAGTCTACTTTTCCTTTTTAAATAGATTGCAAAGAAATTAAAAAATAAATAATAAAATAAAATAAAAATAAAAATAAAGGGAAAGAAAAAGAAAAGGAAAAAGAAAAAGAAATTTTATTTATTTTTTTTCTGTTGCTGAGGTGATGTGTCGTTCCCCGTGGGGATCTTCATATCGAAATGGCCATTCAACATCTTTGAATTAATCCTTTTTTAATATATATATATATATATATATATATATATATGTTTTTTTACAGCAAGTAACCCAGCCCCAAGGAGTGAGGGCATGATTACGGTGTCCTTACGAAGCTTCGAACTCGGCATGAACCTGCTCAGTTAAAGTGAAAAATTCTTTGCACTAAAACTATCAACGCTCCATTCCCACCCCGATATCAAGCACTTTACCAAAAAAATCTTACTTGCCAAAATACCTTTTTCAGTAAAATTACTTAAAAAACAACATTATCACAACACAATATATGTATGCTTTCGGCTCACATGAGCCATCTTCAATAACCGCTCAGATATGGCTTAGGTGAGCCGAAAGCTTAAAACCAACTAAATAAAAAATTGTCCAAATGTTGGAGAATTTTTCTCTTTTACGATGTTTAGAACAGCTCATGATTAAACATAATAGTCATTCATTGTCTCTTATATTTAACAGAATATGTTTAGAGAATAATCAGAGAGATTATTAAGACGGTAACACAATAACATCGACCATCAGCGACGATTTTATTTTGTGTTGACATAAAACTTCGCTATGAAGATGGCTCATGTAAGCCGAAATCTTAAAACAAAGTTAATAAAAAATTATCCAAATATTGGAGAATTTTTGTCTTTATTTTCAACTGAAATTAAAGCCAAAATACGACGTTTAGAAGGGCTCATGTTTAAACATAATAGACATTCATTGTTTCTTATATTTAACAGCATATATTTAGAATATATATATATATATATATATATATATATATATATATATATATATATATTTGTCAGTCCGTAAACGGTGAGCATAATCCAACAAGAATTCCTTAAATTTAAATTATTAATAGGTAAATCCATATAGAGAGCTCGATGGATGTTAACTAGAGCGATATTAAGTTTATAATTTCTGCCGGAAATTTTATACCAGATGGAGGAAATATTGCAAAAGAGTTTGATGATATGAGCTAGTTAAGCTCATTGAAATGAACTATAATTTATAACTAATATGACGTGTTGAGTTTTCCTTCATAAACTATATATATATATATATATATATATATATATATATATATATATATATATTGTGTTGAAAAAGTACTGAAAAAACATTAGCACAACACAATATATATATATTGTGTGATAATTTTTTTAGTAGTTTTACTGATAAAATGGATTTTGACAAGCAAATGGGTTTTTTTTATGGTGAAATCCTCAATATACTGGGTAATAAACGTATTTAACACATCGTGTTTTTTTATAAATTTAACAAAAACTAAAGTCCAATTTGAATGATGCTTACTTCGAATATTTTAATGAGCATTGTGTAACACATCATAGAGAAAAATTTAGAAATATTGTTTTTATTTACTTTTATTGCCAATTTTCGAATTTGATTCTGTGCAAAAATATTTAACACGTATACAAATAATACGATATAAAGTGTATTTTAAAACTTCAGTTATTTTGATATGGTTTGTACTTCAACTAATCAACTATATATATAATTGACGTATAGCCAAGTGGTTAGAACTTTTCCGAGATTTAGTTTATGCTTGAACATCCTGAAGGTGACCTCTTGAATGTTGACGGAAGCGATATCATCCTGCGAAACCTTTGAGAAATATCTGAAAAAAGTAAATTCCAAAGGATTGATCCAATCCTTGTGAGTGAATTCGGTTAAACCGAACTGTTCCGAGTTCGAATTCCAGTTGCATACCTTGCATTCACTTACGCACAAATACTCTTGGGAAAGGTATTAATCCGCACTTCCCTCCAGTTATGGGTTAAATAATAGGACAGTTTTGGTTCTAGAGCCTTGGCTGGCAATCAATCTACCGCAGAAAGCAATGGCAACCTACTGCTGGATAATCATCTGTCCAATCAGTCATGTCTCTTTCAAGACATGATCGCCCAAAGCGTGTATCACGTATGGCACTTAACTGACTGACTGAATATAATAGCTGGAAACATGATTAAGGGTTCTACTGTGCTTAAAGTGGGGGATCGATTTCCTATTGTTTTGAAGTAATAAACTGATCTCCCACTAATTATTACATAATAATATAGTACATCACTTCCCCCATCTAGTTATGAGTCAAATAATAGGACAGATTATGTTTTATAGCCTTAGTCGTCAACCAATCTACCGCAGAAAGCAATGGCAACCTACTGCGGGATAATCTTCTGCCCAGTCAGTCATGTCTCTTTCGAGACATGGTCACCCAAGTGTGTATCGCGTATGGCACTTAACTGACTGACTGAGCATAATAGTTGAAAACATGATTAAGGCTTCTATTGGGCATAAAGTGGGGGATCGATTTCCTATTGTTTTGAAGTAATAAACTGATCCCCCACTAATTACTATTTAATAATATAATACATGTCTACCTCCTCTAGCTATGAGTCAAATAACAGGACAGATTGGGTTCTACAGATTTGATCGGCAACCAGTCTACCGCAGAAAGCAATGGAAACCTATGCAGGGTAAGTCCTCTGCCCAGTCATTCATGTCTTTTTCGAGACATGATCGCCCAAAGCGTGTATCACGTATGGCACTTAATTGACTGACTGAATTTTTATGAAACAATCAATGGCTGTGCTCCCAGGAACTCAGAATTCATTATAACCGTGAGTGATCTTGTGCAAAGTGTATATCATGACAGCCTATTCGCTCTCGCCCCGAAAATGGTCCGCTCAGCATAGCTGCAACTACAAGTGACCCTCTGTGAATAAACCACTGTCTAAGCAGGCGTTTATCAGAAGAAATTTACTACCCGCTGGGGTAGATCGGTCCTGTTTGGAAACATATGTTAAGCCTCCAGGATAAATTTAGGGGTATTTGGAAATTTATAATTTTGGAAAAGGGAGAAAGGAACAAATCACAGGGATTGTTGCGCAGAAAAGAGTTATTTTAAAATGGCAAATTGAGTTTCAATGGTGGTGAGATGAAGGAATAAATTCTTTTGCCTCAATTGTAAGAAAATACAATGGAAATATTGAGATTATGCGTCATTTGGCTGATTTTTAAATTCTCATAATTCAGAAATATGAAGAAACTAGCAGTATCGATCAGCGTTGCTCGGGTGTAATGAAAACTTTAAAACTAATCCATGGTCCTGGAGCTCAGACTCAGCCTAAAGAATATTTGTGGGAAGTTTGGTGAGAATCTGATAAAAATTGTGGATTTGTATAAAGGACATACAGACATAAACAGACGCACACACAAACATCCTGCCTCTTATATATATATATATATATATATATATATATATATATATATATATATATATATATATTATCGATTTTCTGTACTATTGTAAGAACTGCAACTTTGAAACTTCTGAATATCGTTTCTTATGTTTTTGTCTATGAGTGTATCAAATTTAATTAAAATCGGACCACTTCTTCTATAACCCGATGTTTTCGATTATCGATTATCGATATTTATCGGGGGTCAGTCAGTTTTAGGTGTCATGCGTGATACACGCTTGGGCGATCATGTCTCTAAAGAGACATGACTGACTGGGCAGAAGATTATCCCGCAGTAGGTTGCATTTGCTTTCTGCAGTAGACTGGTTGCCGACCAAGGCTATAGAACCCAATCTGTCCTGCTATTTAACCCATAACTGGAAGGAAGAGACGGATTAATACCTTTCCCAAGGGTATTTGCGCGTAAGTGAATACAATGGATTCAGCTGGAATTCGAACTCGGCTCCCCGGTTTCTCGTTCCGAGCCGATATCCACTGGACCACAACGCACACCTCGACAAAAAAAACTAGCTAAGAAGACTCGCAGATGCCTATAGTGCAATTGTGTAAATTTTCAAGAAAATCGGTTCAGCCGTTTCGGAGTCTATAGGTAACGGACACACACACACACACACACACACACACACACACAGATACACACACACACACACAGACAAAGTTCCATTTATAAATAAGTTTAGATAAAGAAAGATAAAATATACAAAATAGGTTACAAGGAATGAATATTCAAATCTACGAAGACAGAATTAAAAACATTAACATTTAAATAAAAGAAAAAGAAAAGAAAGGTTGTAACGTAAGAAAGAGAGAAATAAAGAGAGATAGATAGAGAGAGGAGAATAGAGAGTAAAAGAGAATGTTACGAAAGAAGTTAAGTTGAAAAATAGGAAAGAGGATGAAGAATAAAATTTTAACGCTAAAAATAATGAGTAAGGAAAGTAATGAAGGAAAGGTAAATGGGAAGAAATCGGAAAAGAAAGAAAAGAAAGGGAACTTGGAGAGAAGGGACTGGGGAATATTTGGAAAAATATGAGAACGAAAGGCATTCTAGACAGAGAAAAGAAAGAAAGAAAGAAAGAAAGAAAGAAAGAAAGAAAGAAAGAAATGAATTCTGTAGAGAGAAAAACAAGTTATTTTGGAGAAAGTTAAAAAAGGAAAGGTATGAGAAAGAAAGAAAGAAAGCAAGAAAGAAAGAAAGAAAGAAAGAAAGAAAGAAAGAAAAAGAAAGAAAGAATTCACGTGTGAGAAAAGAAAAAAACGAACTCATGGGAAAGAAAGAAAAAAATCCTGAAGAAAGAAAGAAAGAAAGAAAAAAGAAAGAAAGAAATGAATTCTGTAGAGAGAAAAACAAGTTATTTTGGAGAAAATTAAAAAAGGAAAGGTATGAGAGAGAAAGAAAGAAAGAAAGAAAGAAAGAAAGAATTCTCGAGAGAGAAAAGAAAAAAACAAACTCATGGGAAAGAAAGAAAAAATCCTGAAGAAAGAAATAAAGAAAGAAAAGAAAGAAAGAAAAGAAAACAATAAATGAATTCTGAAGTATAAAACAAGGCATAGACGTTTCGAAGAGTAAAAGGAATGATAGAACGAAATGAATTCTATAAAGAGAAAAACAAGTTATTTTGGATAGAGTTAAAAAAGAAAGGTATTAGAAAGAAAGAAAGAAAGAAAGAAAGAAAGAAAGAATTCACAAGAGAGATAAGAAAAAACGAACTTATGGGAAAAGAAAGAAAGAAGGAAAGAAAGAAAGAAAGAAAGAACGAAATGCTGAAGAAAGAAAGAAATGAATTTTGTTGAATAAAATAAACATGGACTTTTCGAAGAATAAAAAAGAAAGAAAGAAAGAAATGCTGAAAAAAGAAAGAAAGAAAGAAAGAAAATTATAAATTAATTCTGTAGAATAAAAGAAACCATAAACGTTTCGTAGAGTAAAAATAAATAAATAAAGAAAGAAAAAACAAAGAAAAAAAAGAAATTAATTCTGTAGAGTAAAACATGGACTTTTCAAGAGAATAAAAAAACATAAAGAAGGACTCAAAAAAGAAAGAAAGAAAGAAAGAAAGAAAGAATTCACTAGAAAGAAAAGAAAAAACAAAATTATCGAAAAAGAAAGAAATTATCGAATGAGGAAAAAGAAAAAACGAAAGAATGTCTGGAGAGCAAAGATAAAGAAATGTGATAAAAGAAATGTTAGAACGAAAAAGAGAAGCAGAAAAAAGTATAATTTAAAATAAAAGAAAAAGAATTAAGAAATGTTTGAAGGAGAAATATTTCAAAAGTAGAAAAAAAAAAAGAAGGAAATATAAGTAAATATAAAGAAAGAATAAAAGAAAGGCTGGAAATAATTTTGCAAAGTGCTTAGAAAGAATTGAATCAAAAATAAAAGAAAATAAACCCCATAAAAACGGAAGGAAGAAATCACGAATAGGCAGTAAAGACAAATGATAGGCTGGTTCCGATTTGAATATAAATATTAAAAATACAGACAGTCTTTGAAATTTTAATTGTCGGATAAACTTAAGAAAAGAATTTAAGAAAATGGAATTATTTTTTGGTTCATGTTTCCTTAAGTTGTTGAATAAATCACTAGCGATGTTGTCAAGCGACGGAGAAACGTGACGCCAAATTGCACGATGCTTTTCATGACCAAATTCCGATGACGCCATATAAGGCCCCAGATAACTCATATCATCCTACAACACCTCCCCAACCGTTGCAACAACAGCAACTACTACTACTACTACTAAAACAACTACACTACTACTACTAATAATACTAATAATATTAATAATAATGGTATCAAATACCACAAATATTGCCATTTTTGGTTGAAATATTCGACACAACAATTCATCTTTATTGTTATGTTCATGACGGTCCGGCCGATGTACGCAGCGGCCTTCTTCTTTATCTCTTTTTATCACCCTCTTTCTGACATTTCCTATATCTAACCACTCTTTCTCTTAACCTTCCCCTATATAACCTCATGCGCAATAGTGGCAGTGGAATGCCTTGCTTGGGGTGAAATGATTAAAAAAAAAAAAAGAAAGAAACCCTCAAAGATATTAGTTCACCACTGCTGTAGCCTTAAAGAGTTAAGTTTAAGGTGAATAACTGCATGGTATAGCACATGGAATGAAAACGATATACTCCAGTGATCAAAATAATTCGGTTCGGAATTCCTATCACCTGAAGAAGGCCGAAGCGTACAACGACAGAAACGTCGGAAACATGGCAATAAAAATAACGACAATAGTCCGAACAGTATAAATAATGTAAATACTCCCTCATCTCAGAAATATAAACAAATACAACGATTCATGGTGCTTTTTGTTGTGTTTAATTAGTGGTATGTCAACACTTCTGTGAATCATATAATGCCGATATCTAAATATTTTATACGTGTTTTTTTAGGTAATAATGGTTTAATAATACAAGTCTTACTAATTAATCCATAGATTGGACGAAAAGAGATAGATTCATACATTTCTAATGGGTATTTACCTACCTCTACCTGTTTCGGCATTCACCCTAATCGGGTTGAGTCGGCTTCCTCCCAAGTGATAGAGAAAGATTCGTTGGGATTTGTTTAAGGGCAGGGTCCCAAGTTCTACTCTGTATAGACCTCGGGTATTTTAATTATTCCACGCAACATGTTGCCAATGCCTGCTGCGGTAGACTGGTTGCCAACCAAGGCTATAGAACCCAATCTGTCCTGCTATTTAACCCATAACTAGAGGGAAATGACGGATTGATACCTTTCCGAAGGGTATTAACGCGTAAGTGAATGCAGTTTACATCGGTGATCGAACGAAAACCATTGTTTCAACGTGATTTGGCCATAAGACTGGAAAGATTAATTATCATACTTAATCCTGGTGCTATGCGTTGTGGTGCAGTGGATATCGACTTGGAACGACAAATCAGGGAGCCGAGTTCGAATTCTAGTTGAATTCCTTGCATTCACTTAGGCACAAATAACCTTGGGAAAGGTATTAATCTCCTCCTTCCCCCCAATTATGGGTTAAATAATAAGATAGACTGGATTCTATAGTCTTGGTCGGCAAACAGTATACCGCAGAAAGCAATGACAACCTATGCGGGGTAAATCTTCTACCCAGTCATTCATGTCTTTTTCGAGACATGATCGCCCAAAGCGTGTATCACGGATGATACGTAACTGACTGATTGAGCATAATAGTTGGAAAAAGTTAAAGCTTCTATTGGCCATAAAGTGGGGGACCGATTTTATATTGTTATGAAGTAACAAACTGATCCCCCATAATTATACTTAATATAATACTGTAATATAATCTATCTCTTCTCCCTACAGTTATGAGTTGAATGGCAGAACTGATATGGTTCTATAGCCTTGGTCGTCAGTCTACCGCAGAAAGCAATGGCAACCTGGGCAGGACAATCTTCTGCCCAGTCAGTCATGTCTCTTTCGAGACATGATCACCCCCCAAAGCGTGTTCACGCATGGCGCTTAATTGGCAACGATATTTCGATTTCGAGCTTATGTAAACGTCAGAATGGAAAAAAATCTAATTTCCAAGGAACAGGTCTTACTATCTAGAAAGCCTAAAGCAACACAAGCTCCTTAACCAGATTTGCCACCATTAGTCCTTGTGCCAAACCTTCTCCCAGTACAAGGCTTGAGAGCTTATCAAAGTATATGAACAATGTTAAAATCGTTATGATGACGTGTGACATGAATGAAAGTGGAAGTGGCAGGAAATGAAGATGCTGTGGAAAATACGGAAAAGTGAGAAGAATAATCAAGAATCGTTACTGGCAGCTAACCGCTTGTATAAAGACAGGTAGCGAATTCAGCAGATATACAAAGATAGAAAGGGGCGTAAGCCAAGGATGTGACTTTTTCACCGAGTCTGTTCAACTTGTACAGCGAGACTGTTCTGAGGACACTAGAAGTTATGCCTGGAGTCGTCGTCGGAGGCCACAATTTAAACGACCTAAGTTTCGCAGATGATACAGTGCTGATAGCAGACACAGAATGAAACTACAAAATCCCCTACAGAAGGTTTTTGAAGAGAGTGACAAGAAAGGACTACAAAAAACAAAAAAAAACTGAAAGAAAACCGAATGCATGGTCATCAGTAAACAGGGCAACCCAATATGCCAAATACAGGTAGGGGATACTAAAATCAAGCAGGTACAAAAAATTAAATATCTGAGAAGTGTTATAACAGAAGACGGAAAGTACGACACAGAGATCCGAAGGCGAATTAGCATGGCGAAGGAAGCATTCCAGAAGTTGAGTAAAGTATTAAGAAACAGGACAATTTCGCTAGAAACAAAGAAGAGAGTACTGGATTGCTATGTGTTGTCGGTTCTACAATATGGCAGTGAATGCTGGACAATATCATCAAAGATAAAGGAAAACTTGAAGCAACTGAAATGTGGTTCTACAGAAGGATGCTTCGGATATCATGAACCGACCATGTGAGCAATGATGAGGTCTTAGAAATGATGGAAACAAAAAGGAAATTAACAATGAGCATCAGGAAGAGACAGCTGAAGTTTCTGGGACATGCAGTGAGAAAAAGACGGCTTGGAGAACCTGATACTAACAGGCCAGATAGAGAGAAAAAGAAACAGGGGAAAGCAGAGGATAACATATTTGAAAGACCTAATCAGGTGGATGACGGAACGAGGGTTGCATGGTGTAATAGGAGAAAGCGTGCTAAGAGCCACCAGTGATAGGGAGACGTAGAAAGCTATGATCGCCAACGTCCTGAAAGGATAGGTTACAAAGAAGAAGAAGAAGAAGAAGAAATAAGCCCAAGACTAGTATAAGTAAACCTTTTAGTGTTTAGAGAAGGTTAATACGCTATAGACGTTCGAAGCGCGTATCGACACTGCGAAGGGGAGCGTTTATTGTGATTGGGGTGTCAGCTCAGCTAATATCAATAATCGACATAGTTCCAGTGTATTGGCAGCAACTGAGAATAGCCCCTCAACGAAGTCTCACTGGATTACTTGTAATTATTTAACCCCAGAGAAGGTGATAATGTCACTAAGACGCAGGGTGTTACTAAAATCAAAAGAAAACGAGAAGATGTTAACGTGGTAAAAAGGATTATAAAAGAAGAGGAATCAGGATGACAGAGGATGGCGATTGAGGTTAACTTCTTAGGTGGCAATAAAGAATGTAACCGACCATCGAGAAGTGAAGAAAAAGAAACTCTTACAATAGAACCTACGGTTGCATCTCGCTATTTCATCATTAAAACCTAGCTTCTAATCTAGTAGTACACTTAAATTCATGTGGTCGATGTATCAAAAATGAGAGATGAGAAATATTGTCATCTGCAAAATCGTTGATGAAGATATAAAAAAAAAACGTAGATCCAAGGCTAGAGTTCTGGGGGTGGGGAGAAATACTACATTAATGCAAGAGCATATAAAAAAGTGGGCGTTCAACATGCTTTTCATGACACGAGCTGTTAAAAAAAAAGATTTGCTTATGTCAAATATTCGATCCATAACTGTTGTGGATCCCGGGAATGGGACCCGCACAAATAAATGAACAACGACCAGTAACTGAGATAGAAAATAAGTGTATTAACGTAAGAATACAGACTTGAATGAAGATTAGTAGTCCAGGTGTTGCGGATCGCGGGAATGGGACCCGCACAAATAAATGAACAACGACCAGTAATTGAGATAGAAAATAAGTGTATTAATATAAGGATACAGACTTGAATAAGATTTGTAGTTCAGGAATGCGGCTTAGTAAAAAGTATATGTACAAGTCTCTGGAAGTGAAGCCGTAGTATATTGAGTATGTTCGCGTTGGAAGTTGACAAGTACTGCGTAATAATATTCTCGATGAGATGAGCACAGAGCTACTACTGTATACTGACTGCTAATCTCTCTCTGTACTCTTGTATTCTCCGGTTAGCTCTCTGAGAAAACGCGGTATTCGGTATTTGCTCTCCCACTAGGGCAAAATGTGGCACAAGGCCTTTTTCACGTGGGACATTCGGGCCATATCGCCTAGCCAAAAATATCTGTCTATGCTCTCCGCCCGAAGGCAGAGAGCTGACAGTGTCAATGGAATTACCGCGAGAAAATTCGGAATCCTGTATTTATTTACTCTCCCTACAATAACTATTCAGTTTGTGAAAATGGCCAGCATACCAAACACTGTCAAACAGTTTCGGGATGTCTGCAGCCACAACCCGAGCCACGTCATTCATATCTGAAGATTTCTTCTAATCATTTCACCCTATACACGGCCGGACTGCCACTAGTATTCAGGGGGTTAGAGTGAGAGAAAAGACTGGGTTCAGGGAGCATTGAGGAAACGAAAAAAGGTGAACGGGATTCAAGAAAATAGAATATGGTTATTGACGTTACATTTACATTTTTGTGATATTAACTATCAGGGAAGCAAGTAAACAGAAGCGAGTTCCACAGGCAGAAAGTGAAAGAAAAGAAACTGTCAAAGTAGAAGTGTCAGTTACATTTAACTATTTCAACGGCAAGTGTGAGGCCTCGATGTTAATCAAATAGGACGAGTAAATTCTCATGGACGGGGAATTAGGGAAAAATCTCACCAGAGCAATTGTTATGAAATATATCTGTAGAAAAGACAAAGGGAAGCCACGTCACGTTGAGTGATGTCCACATTGCAAGTTAGAACCGATTACATTGCAGATCCTTCGTTGGATTTTATCTAGAATCTTGAGATATATAGCAGGGGGAAGAATGAGAAAAAAGATTGCGTACAGAGGGGGGCATTGAGGAAACTATAGAAGCTGAATGGAATCCAAGAAGATAATAAAACGGCAAATTACATTGAATTTCAATTATTGAAGATATTTTCTATCAAAGAAGCAAGTAAACGGAAGAGAAGTGCAAGAAAAGAAAGTGTGGGAGTAATAGCGGCCATTAAATTTAACTATAGTAAAATTATTTCCAGTACGTTTCTATGGTAAAAAGATTTCGAATGCATTCTTATAGGAAAATGATTTTCAACACGTTCCAATAATAAAATAATTATCAATGCATTTCTACAATAAAAAATTATTTCCAATGCATTCCTGTAGTAAAATGATTTCCAATGAATTTCTACAATAAAAATAATTTACAATGGATTATTATAGTAAAACGATTTCCAATACGTTCCTGTAGTAGGATGAGTTTCAATACAGTTCTATAGTAAAACGATTTCCAATACGTTCCTGTAGTAGGATGAGTTTCAATACAGTTCTATAGTAAAACGATTTCCAATACGTTCCTGTAGTAGGATGAGTTTCAATACATTTCTATAGTAAAACGATTTCCAATACGTTCCTGTAGTAGGATGAGTTTCAATACATTTCTATAGTAAAACGATTTCCAATACGTTCCTGTAGTAGGATGAGTTTCAATACATTTCTATAGTAAAATGATTTCCAATACGTTCCTGTAGTAGGATGAGTTTCAATACATTTCTATAGTAAAACGATTTCCAATACGTTCCTGTAGTAGGATGAGTTTCAATACATTTCTATAGTAAAACGATTTCCAATACGTTCCTGTAGTAGGATGAGTTTCAATACATTTCTATAGTAAAATGATTTCCAATACGTTCCTGTAGTAGGATGAGTTTCAATACATTTCTATAGTAAAACGATTTCCAATACGTTCCTGTAGTAGGATGAGTTTCAATACAGTTCTATAGTAAAACGATTTCCAATACGTTCCTGTAGTAGGATGAGTTTCAATACATTTCTATAGTAAAATGATTTCCAATACGTTCCTGTAGTAGGATGAGTTTCAATACATTTCTATAATAAAACGATTTCCAATACGTTCAGATCGTAAATTGATTTTCAATATGTTCCGATAGTAAAATTATTTTCAGTGCATTGCTATAGTAAAAATGATATCCAATCCATTCCTATATGATTTCCAATGCTCTCCAAGTCTATTTGCCGTATAAACCGGTAATCTTTTGTTAGCCGAATATCGTTAACAAGGGTTTATGATCGGTCTGTAAATTGAAAAACCTTCCTGCAGATATCTGTGAAATTTTGTTACCGCAAAAATGATACTAAAATGATACTAGTAACAATAATTTCCAATATTTTCCAGAGTAAAATGAATTCCAATGCATTTCTATAGGAAAATGATTTTCAAGACGTTCCTATAGTGAAATAATTTACAAAGTATTTCTATAATTAAAAAGATTTACAATAAATTCCTATAGTACAATGATCTTTCAATACATTTCAATAGTAAAATAATTTCCTATGCATTCCTATCTTGTCATCAAAGTTACAACCACGTGATGTTCGTTGTTATTTTAATACAAAATAACTGGTGTTGCGGTGAGAAATTCGTAAAGGCAACTGAAAACAAATCTGTCATGCGAAAAAGGACTTTTAAAGACAATAGAATCCTTCTATATTCAAACTTGATGTTCGAATAAGTACTAAAAGAAGTAGCTTATCTCCAAAAACGGAATGAGCCGACCGCGTTTCTTACCGTATTTTTTTAAGTACTTCTGTTGAAACACTATAAATCAGCACATAAAAATTAAGTCATGTGTTCTCATGGCTTGATTGTTATTGTCGGTCGGGATTTCATAATATTTTGGCTAGTTTTGTATGGCTGGTCTGGATATCAAAATATTCTGACTTGATTGTTTTCTCCGGTCTGGATATCAAAATATTCTGACTTGATTGTTTTCTCCGGTCTGGATATCAAAATATTCTGGCTTGATTGTCATGGTCGGTCTGGTTCTTAAAATATTCTGGCTTGATTGTCATGGTCGGTCTGGTTCTTAAAATATTCTGGCTTGATTGTCATGGTCGGTCTGGTTCTTAAAATATTCTGGCTTGATTGTCATGGTCGGTCTGGTTCTTAAAATATTCTGGCTTGATTGGTATGGTCTGTCTGGATATCAAAATATTTTTGCTTGATTAGTTTTTGTCATCTGGATCTCAAAATATTCAGGCTTGATGGTATGGTCGGTCTGGATCACAAATATTCTGGTTAGATTGGTATGATCGCTCTGGATCTCAAAATATTCTGGCTTGATTTATATGGTCGGTCTGGATCTCAAAATATTCTTGCTTGATTGGTATGGTCGGTATGGACCTGAAAGTGGCTCAATTGGTATGGTTGGTCTGGTTTTCAAAAAATTTGGGATTTATTGGCGTAGTCGATCTCTGTCTGAAAGTCTCTAGGATTGTATAGAATGATCGGTTTGGATCAAAAAATCTCTTGGATTTATTAGGATTATTGATCTGGATTACAAAGTTGTCTCTCTGTATTCGGATGCACGATATGGACCTCAAAGTCTCTTGGATTGATTGAAATTATCTGTTTTGATTCCAAAGCGTTCTTTCTCAATTAGGATCCTCAGTGTGAATCTAAAATTTACTTGGATTGATTGGTATGGTCAAACTGATTCTCAAAGTTTTCTGGATTAGTTTGGATGGTCGAAATGAGCAAGATCTCAAAGTCTTCTGCTTTGGATAGGGTAGCAGTTTTTGGATCTACAAGTTACGTGGTTTTGTTAGTGGGTAAATTTCTTTGTTATCATTCTGTAACGCCAATCTACAATATTAAAAAAATAATCTTTGCTAAGACTATCAGGCTTCACTCTATCAAACTTTTTTCATCATTGATCTTGGGGCAACGTTGTATATATTTGAAAGTTTAGATATTTCTATAATATAAGTTTAGATATTTCTATAATATAAGTTTAGATATTTCTATAATATAAGTTTAGATTTTCTATAATATAAGTTTAGATATTTCTATAATATAAGTTTAGATTTTCTATAATATAGTTTAGATATTTCTATAATATAAGTTTAGATATTTCTATAATATAAGTTTAGATATTTCTATAATATAAGTTTAGATTTTCTATAATATAAGTTTAGATATTTCTAACGGGTTTGGCGCCATCCATGACATCCTTATTAACAATCTTGATCTAACGAGGCCATTTAAGAACGTGACTCGTGTTTTTAAGTTGATGCTTTATAGCGATATTGAGAGAAACTGTCTCAAGCGCAGCGTAATCTATATTCAATTACTTTTTCTTCTAGAGCTTCGTTTTTGATTTCCGACAAGGTTACAGGTAGATCCCGGACGGTATTCGCTATTATTGCTTTTATTTCACAGTCTGAACGAAGAACTGCTGTAGCTGAGTCTTCAAGTGGTTGACTTTGATTAGCGATTAGTCTGGATAGACCAACTGTATGGCCAATTTTATCAGTTGGAAAGTACTCTAATTTAAAATTATAGTTGACAAGGTGGTACCCCATCTCAAAAGTCTATTTGCCGTATAAACCGGTAATCTTTTGTTAGCCGAATATCGTTAACAAGGGTTTATGATCGGTCTGTAAATTGAAAAACCTTCCTGCAAATATCTGTGAAATTTTGTTACCGCAAAAATGATAGTGAGGGCTTCTTTTTCAATTTGGCTGTACGCTTTTCCTGCGAGTAGCAACGTTCTTGATGCGTGTGCTATGGGTTTCTTTGCAACGTTTGGCATAAGATGTAGGATACATGCTCCAATACCGTATGAGCTAGCATCGCAGGTCACAATGATATCTAATTAGGGGTTGATGTGAGTCAGCAATAGTTCTGATGTTAATATAGTTTTTATTTTTTCAAAAGCTGACTGACACCCAGTTGTCCAGTTCCAAATATTTTCTTTTTTTAACAATTCATTCTGTGGAATGCGTAAATCGAGCATGTTTTTTGTGAATACATGGTAATAGTTGACAAGTCCAAGAAAACTTGGGAGCTCGTTAAAACGTTTTTAGAAAGGATGAAAAAATTTTCCAAATATAATTTAAAAATACTTTGGTCTTTTTTATAAATAATAACTTGAACATTTTGACGATAAAACTTTATTTTCGTTAAGCTTGTGGCCTTTTTCATTACGCCATGCTGTTTTTCCCAGGAATTACTGAAGGTACTTAATTTTGACTGTTTTCCGAATTCCTTTGTTTGCTATCTTAGAATCCGCTGGACAAGCCATATCAATTAATAGGCAAGTTTTTTTCTTTTTGGTTTTTATCAATCATGTCCAGCCTATTTGCTTCAAATTTTCTCTCTGTGTAGATGGTGTAATTCTATAGAAAGTTTGCATATTCTATTTCTGTAACCGGTGATTGCTGATGTTCATACCAGTGTTTGTTTACATATTTTCCATAGTGCACATTATCCAGTGTAAATATTGCCCCACTCTATCTTGATGACATTTATATTCATTTGGGGCAAGTACAGAACATCCTGAGATTAGATGGTTTATTGTTTCTTGGCAATTATCACAGAACGTGCATTTTGGATCCACAGTATTATATAAAAATATTTGCCTGAAAGTTCCTAGTGGAAAGATTTTGGTCTTGCGCAGCAAGAATAAAGCCTTCAGTTTCAGACTTTAATTCAGATGCACGTTACCGTCGATGATTATTAACTTTATCAACATTGGATTTATTAATACGTTCTGGATATTGGCCATGCAGAGGTTTGTCTTGCCAGAGTTGTTTCATTTGTTCAAGAGCTTTATCCTTGGCTTTCTTTTTCATATTTTTTGTCGCAATAGTTGGTTCTTAGCTTCTGTTTTGCTTTTTACGGAATCTACTAAATGTAAATCTTGTTTGTATTTACTGCCTTCTTTTATTATTGAATATTTTTTCTTTCTGTTTTCATGTTGTTCGACTAATTGTATCATCCGGTCCTTTGTTGATTCTATGTATGTTTGTAAGCCAATAATTGTTGTCTTGTATGACGATTCTAGCTGAATAAAACCTCTTCCTCTTTCTTTACGGGGTATGTATAGACGGTCTACATCAGCTTTTGGTTGATGCATCTTATGCTTAGAAAGAAGCTTTCTTGTTTTAGAATCCATTCGCTGATGTCGTTTAGAGTCCAGTTTAAGATGTTGAAACTATATTGAACCACTGGGATGGCAAGATTATTAATGGCCATAATTCTGTTCTGAGAATTCAATTCACTTTTTAAATATCAGTCATAGCCTTCTATAGTACTCTTTACGCACTATTCCTTTCATTTTTTATGGTGCATTCTTTCACTCACATGGAGACCTAGGTACTTATAAGTTATTATTATTATGCCATTTTTCATCATATTTCGATTTCTGCTTTGGTCTCACAACCAACCAAGTCTGCGGGGAGACCTAAGGCAGGTCGTGGCGTGTTGTTATGGCCCCATTTCATGTTTTTCTATCTTCCCTATCATCCCTAGCATTACATAGATAAAGTTTTCCTTAGTGTTTGGGCTGTACTTAATAAGACAATTTTTTGTATATCTCTTAAGCTGGGGTTTCCAGGGATTCTTTCAATGTGTTGTTTTGTTCCATTTTTTATCATTCCAAGTGCACCTACTATCACTAGCACAACTCTTGTTTTCAATTTCCACATTTTTTCTATTTCAATTTCCAGGTCTTTATATTTTGACAGTTTTTCAAATTCCTTGATTGCTATGTTACAATCCGCTGGACAAGCCATATCAATTAATAGACAAGTTTTCTCCTTCCGGTTTTTAACAATAATGTCTGGCCTATTTGCTTCAATTTTTCTGTCTGTGTAGATGGTGTAATCCCATAGAATGGTTACATCTTCTATTTCTGTAACCGGTGCTGGGTGATGCTCATGTATTCCTGTGCATTGTGGTGCAGTAGATATCGACTCGGAATGAGAAATGGGAGAGCCGAGTTCCAATTCCACTTGAATTCGTTGCTTTCATTTTCGCGATTCTCGTACTTAACTATTCTCCCTCCAGTTATGGGTTAAATATTAGGACAGATTGTGTTCTATAGAATTGGTTTGAAACCAGTCTACCTTGCCTGGGGGATAAAGGGGTTTGCGTAGGGTCAACACCTCTACCTGTAAAAAAGTCAAATTACAGAAGCATCGATGACTCCCTCATCGATGGCGAGGGGTCGTCGATGGCGAGAGGTCGTCGGTGGCCTATACTCCACTGAGAGTGATGGGTAGATATATATTTTTATACCACTGGTAACCTTTTCCTTTCTTGCCTGCTGAAATATTGATATTCACTGTGTGAACATTTTTATCGTTGATTCAGATTTGTACATATGTCATTAGTTTGCTCAAATACTGTGCGTTTGCACATTTCATCAGTTAACTTTCTATATTCGATTATATTAGGATGGATATCTCTTTCACACTAGTCAGTCCGTTATGTGCAATAGGAGATATCCGCTTGGGGGGATGATGTCTTATTCAATCCATGGCTCACTAGGAAGAAGATTTTGCTGCAGTACGTTGCCATTACTTTCTGATGTAGACTAGTTGCCAAAGCTATGGAACCCAATCTTTACTTATATTTAACCCATAACTAGAGGAAGAAGAGATGGATTAATACCTTTGTCGGGGGTATTTGTGTGTCAGTGAATGTAACGAATCCACCTGGAACCCGATTCTCAAACTTATACAATTTATTTGAGACACCATTGTTTCTCTATTTAAATTTCCTCTGCGCAGCCATGTCTGAGTCATCTCATTTATTTTCTTTTTTATTATCTCTCGAAATATATTTACTGGTGTTTCTTTTCTTTTTTTTTTTTAGTTTTTATAGTAATTCTCTGTCATTGTGCATATCCTACTACGAGTTTTTGGCTTCTATTATTAAAATTCCATTCATCTCTTTTGTAGCCGTTTGATGGAAGAGTCATTGCACTACTTCATGCGAATGAATCCTTTTTCGTTTTTATATTTATTCCATTCATTATTATTATTAATAGTTTCTGGAGAAACATATCATTTTTGCTAATAATTTTCATAACGGCGAAAATTAATATTTGAAAAGCGACATCCACAAAAGTCGGATAAAATAAAATATAAGCAAAAATAATAAGCACGTTTATGGTTTTTCTTTAAAATACACAAGAAAATACAGAAAGATATGCGATGTGGCAGAAATATTGAATATAACTACATTGTAGTTATATCATTTTCCTTTCTTTCAAAAGTTTTTCACCAATTTTTTTTTTTTCTCTCTCTCGATGACGCCTTTGCCGTTCAGAAACGATGACTACTTGGAGTCGGGCAGAAAGAGAAAATAGACGTTCGTTTTAACCGCGTCTGTATTTAACTAGAATTTGTCTTTGATATGGAGATGGAGGGGCTGGCGACGAAATCAAAAACACAAAAATAAAACTCAGGATAAAGTGAGAAAAATAATAGTCAGACCACGAAGATTAAATACCGGCATTTTTATAAAGAAACAACAGGAACAACGCAGAAAATTAAATGGGCGGGAAAAAGCAACGAACGATATATATATATATATATATATATGGACTGTATATAGGCTGACCGTGCTTACTTTGTCATATACATTTTTTGATAAATAAATACGTACAAAATATTTATGTATATATTGCTCATTCCATATACATACATATATATAATGCATCTAAATATATTTACATCTTGTTAATTCTCTGTATAAACTCACTGATATTTGTATAAATATATTGATATACATTGGTCTATACGATGTTGCAGATATAATTTTACAGCCTCTGTTTATTCTTTGTATTCATGTATAGATGCAAATGAATAGCTGATTGTTTTCGTGTGTATCTCTGATGAGTGTGTGTGTGCGCGTGTATGTGTGTGTGTGTCTGCGTGTGTGTGTGTGTGTGTGTGTGCGAGTGCGCGTCTGTGTACCTATGCATCTGCAACGACTTTGTAAATGGGCATTAAATTGACATCTGGTTTTTATTTTTCCTCGAGTGATGCAGAGTCTTTAAGAAATGAATTGGCGAAACGATGGAGGACTTGCTGTCTCTTGACCTCCATCAATAAAAAACGGAAAAAATATTACAAATCATAATATATAACTTGAGGATGTTGCAGGGTGGTCTAATTGATTACTACTCGGAATAAGAAATCGGAAAGCTGTGTTCGAATTCTGGTCGAGTTCATTAGATTAACGTACGCACACATGCATCTAAAGCAAACTTTTCACTCTGCAACAAATTATGCGTAAAAAGCAGGAAAAATAGAGACCTACAACCTTGGTTGTTAACTAGTCTAGAAGAAGAAAATCCATGAATTCAGTCTAGCCTAGAGAGGGCTGGCCTCTATCTGACTAGCTTGCCCACTAAACCTCTGATACATGGGACCGTCTGATCGCGTGTTCATGATTTTGAAATATGTAGTAAGTTTTTTAGCAGATGCCAATAATAATCGGGCAGGTTTCACGGCTTTTGCTCCGATGAACTTAGTTCACTGGTACCCCCTATATATGAATTACCTCGAGCCACAAGATTAGCAACTAGGTCCCAAATTGTAAACACAAATTCTACTCCTTCAGCTTCTTTTCTCGCACTGTGGCATTCTCTTCCGCATACTTGCTTTCCCGATAGCTATAATCTCCAAGAATTTAAATGTAAAGTTAATAGTCATCTACTGTCCCACTAACTTACATCCTCTCTCTCAGGCCTTTTCTTCGTCCACCCCACTATCATCAGTAATCTCTTCCCTCTCCTACTCTCTTCCTGACACCCTCTGCAACCTCTCATTCATTCTCATAACATTTCTCCTGTGTAACGCAAAGCACAACAGTGGCAGCAAAATGCCTTGCTTGGGGCGACACGATTATAAAAAAAGGAAAGTAAATCAAGCAACTCATTTTTATAACAAATATTGGCAAATTATTACTTAAAGGTTATTTGCTTGATAATTATATATATATATATATATATATTCTTTTTTTAATTCGACATTATTTCATTTTACATTGAAGGTTATTTCATTGGATATTAATTCTTTTTACATTGAAGTTTATTTCAGTTGATATTATTTCTTTTTACTAAATCTCTCGAATGTACACGTCTTGTTTGCACCTTGTTTGCAAACAAAACAGGGAGTTTACTTAATCACGAGTACCTACTTAAATAACCTTTGTTACATTAAAATATGGCAAAAAAAAAAAAAAGCAAAAATCACTATCTGTACCCCACGAAGCGGCTTTTAAGAAAATCATTGATACTCTTTTCTCTGGGCGTTGTTTATTCGTTAGGCATTTTGATAAAATATCTTGTCCCTGGCATGTCACAAGCTTTAAGGGAGAAGAGGATTTGTGAGTAAGCATTTTACAAAAAGACTCACTCAGTATGTATCTTATTTGCTACAGAAGAAAACATTGCTGCAGTTGTCAAGCAAAACAAGACAATTTATTTCCTGTCCTATAACAGAACGAAATCGTGATGGACCTCCACAGCTTCTTATGATTCTTCGCTAGTACCAAGCGATTATCTCGGAATGTAATACACTACGCCTCCTCGGACTTACCCTGTCCTCAGACCTCAAATGGAACCACTATATTGAATCCATAGCAAAATCTACTGCTAAGAAGGTTGGGTCACTATGTCGATCCAGGATGTTTTTCCCAACTGAATCCATCCTGCATATATACAAGTCAACCATCCGTCCGTGTATGGAGTACTGCTGCCATTTATAGTCAGGTGCCCCTGCCGTTCTCCTCAGTGTTCTTGACAGGCTCCAAAGGAGAGTCTGTAATGTGATAGGTACTGATCTGGCGGCTCGACTGCAGCCACTTCCCCATTGTCGAAAGTTGGCCTCCCTTTGTCTGTTCTATAAATACTTTCATGGCTTCTCCTCAGACGAACTTAAGTCACTGATGCCTCCTCAACAGGTGTTTACTCGTGCAACCAGACTGGCAACTGGGTCCCAACCATTCGCAGTCAGGTTAGCCAAATGCAGACGACAATTCTACTCCTGCAGCTTCTTCTCTCGCACTTCCCGCCTGTGGAACTTGCTCCCGTATTCTTGCTTTCCTGACGGCTACAACCTCCAGGAATTTAAATGCAATGTCAATACTCATCTACTAACCAGTGGACTCTAGCTCTCTCCCCACCCCCGTATAACCTTCCCTTTCTCTCCACCTATGTATCTGTCATCGCACCTGCTTTCTCAGCTTTCTATTGTTCCTTTCTAACTAGTTTGTACTCCTCACTCTTTTCTAATTAATCTTTTTACATTTATGTAGCCCCCTGCACATCAGTGGCGTTTCCGCCTTGCTCGGGGTGAAATGATTAAAAAAAAAAACAAAAAAAAACTAACTATTTACTATTCATCCCATTCGCTGTCTAGCATCTATTTATATAAGCTTTTAGGGAGACTCGTCGCTGCTTTTTTCTCTGACTTAATTTTGTGTCGTGGCTCTTACCATGTGACATCCTGTCGCTCGGATGTATAAAAGACAATGTGCGTTTAGCACGGGGAGTTGTTATTATGGCCATCGGGAAGAAACACTTACTACTGCGAGAGATTGTAAATATTGTATATAACTCTTGATTGTATCACTCTATTAATAAAGCAGTTTAGCTACATTTTTGGGTGTATCTCTTCATTCCACGTTACAACACTTACATATGTTGCGTGCGTCAAATTTTCCAAACACTCCTTTCTCATTATGTTTTAAAGTGAATCCAATTGTGACTTTCTTAAACAAAAGTTTTTCTATTTATTTTCATTCTCCTTAAAATTTCCACTATGCTCTATATACGGTATTCTCAGCATACTTCTGTAGAACCATATATCAGAGGCGTCTATTTTTCTGATTCTAAGAATGAGTGCCATTTTATTTTCATTTTCACTTTCCTTAAAATTTTCTCATTGCTCACATGCTCCATCCATGGTATTCTCAGCGTCCTTCTGTAGAACAACATCTCTGATGATTGTCACTTTCCCGTTCTAAGTATGCGTCCTTTTTGTTTATATTATCATTAGAACTTCATCATTGATCACATTGTCAAACCTTCTGTAGAACCACATTTATAATATTTGTCTCTTTCTGATTATATCTATCTAAGACACTCTATATATCAGCTATCTATTATTTTAGCTGTGTAATGATGAGTATATCTATCTATCTATCTATCTATCTATCTATCTATCTATCTATCTATCTATCTCAGTCTGTTCATATCTATCTATCTATCTATCTATCTATCTATCTATTTCAGTCTGTTCATATCTATCTATCTATCTATCTATCTATATCAATCTGTTCATATCTATCTATCTATCTATCTATCTATCTATCTATCTATCTATTTCAGTCTATTCATATCTATCTATCTATCTATCTATCTATCTATCTATCTATCTATCTATCTATCTATTCATAATTATATACAGTGGTATTTTCATATATATCTAGCCTTGGCAGTCTGCATATGAAACAATTTTTCAATTTATCTATCTCAAGTTGTTCATATCTATCTATCTATCTATCTATCTATCTATCTATCTATCTATCTATCTATCTATCTTCCTGTGATATATATATAATCTCCTTATTTTTCGTTCTATATCGGTCTATATCCTAAGTCTTTGCTGCTGTTAGGTTTAACAATCTCACTCTCTCTCACACACATACACAGACAACACAGACACCCAACAATAATATATATATATATATATATATATATATATATACGACACGCACGTGTGTGTGTATGTGGTAAAGGCATTTATTTCTCTGGAACAATTGAAATGTATTCTAAATAACGAGAAAACAATAATGTTTTAGCTGCGAATATGTGTAACCTTTGCAATAACGCATTCCGAAAACACAACATAAGCCGCATAGCAAAAAGCTTATGTAAAAAATATGTAACACGTCATTTTATTCATGATTGTTATTGTCATATGCAAAGTAGATTTTTTTTTTCCCTGGGTCGACAAGTATTTTTTTTCTGTCACATTTATATCCCCTGCCATCACTGCACAATCACGTCGTGTGAAAACGCGTGATTCGGACGATTCTCTTGTCAATATCGATTTGACTTTTTGCTTTCTTTCTTTCAACATTTTCTTTTTCGTGATTAGAAGGCATATCAATATTTTTATTATCGTCAGCTTTTTTTTCTTTTCTTTTCGTTTCTTTTATTTATTTATTTTTTCTCGGAGTTCATGATGGCTTTTTGCTATTTGTATAGCGATATTTACTTTCTTTCACTGTCTTTCTGGTTCTTTTTCACCTTTTTTCTTTTTTTTTTTTTCACTTTTTCTTGCCTCATTTTCTTTATTCCTTTCACACACATAGTTCGATACGCATACGTGTGAGTGTTTGCCAGCGTGTTAAAGCAGACATACAATCACAATCACATTAAAGTATATATATATATATATATATATATATATATGTGTGTGTGTGTGTGTGTGTGTGTGTGTGTGTGTGTGTGTGTGCGTGCGTGTTTATAAAACGCCGATGAAAAGTTCTGAGCCTGAAACCTATACCAATGTATGTGGATGAGGCAAAACCGGAATATAAAATTTTTGTGGGGAAAAAGCTTCTTTGTTGCACTGAAAATTTTCATTACCTCTTAATTATATATATGTATATAGGCAGTATGCACACATACATAAACACATACACATATATGTGTTTGTGTATGTATGTGAGGATACTGTATATATATGTATGCGTGTATATGTATGTGTACATATATATATATAGATATATATATACATTAGGTGCTGAATATATATTATGTATATTATATATATATATATATATATATGTCATATATTAATATTATATATTAATAATATATATTAATATTACATATTAATAATATATATTAATATTATTATGTATTAAAAGTATATATTATTATTTTTATATTATTAATATAAATACATATTAATATAAATATATATTGTATATAAATATTATATATATTGTTTAATACTCAGTTTTTGTTCCTAATAGGGTTAGACCAGTACACATTTTAATTAAAATTTGTTCGATACAATTATATTGTAGAACTTTTGAATGTTTTCCATTTGTAAACGAGTTATTTCGCTACCCATGTTTCTACCATGAGTGGTGTCTTCAGGTGATTTTTAATTACTATAATAATATAATAATTTTAACAATAGTTATTAAAAATCGCCTGAAGACCCACTAATGGTAGAAACATGGGTAGCGAAATAACTCGTTTAAAATTGAATATATATATATATATATATATATATATATATATATATATATATATATACGAGAAAAAATCGCAAGATCGCCCTGACGAGCCGTTGTGCGAAACCGCGGTAGGTCTTGGCGATCTTGCGATTTTTTCTCGTGTGTTTTTGCACTACGTAACTGCCTCTTAGTTAATCCTTTTTGGTTAGTTTAGTATCGAGCACTTTTCTTTCTTTGTGGTTCGTTCCGTTTGAGGGTTTTTTTCTTTGCTGTGAAGTGCTGTACGTATTGTCGGTACTCCGCAGTTTTCTTTTTTTTTCCCCTCATTGTCCAAAGCTTTATAGCGGCGGACAATAACGGACTTAGATTCTACCGGTTATTCGTGGTCTTAAAGGATTACTTGTGTAAGATTTTAAGATTTGGATGCGTACAGAGTCGATTTTATTATTATTATTATTATTATATATATATATATATATATATATATATATATATATATATTATGCAGATACACACATCCGCATGCATTTGCACACGCACACACATACACGTATATATATATATATTTAATATCAAAATTCAATATTTGACATTTGAGGAATTCCCATTTCTACACATCAACATTAATTCTAACCAACCAAATGCCACTGTCAAACACATACTTAATACCGTTATAGAAATGACTATTGCCAAATTTAAAACATTGACTTTACATCTGAAATAAAGAAATATCTGCTCTGTAAATTAAATTCGCATTGAACTCTCTGTTGGATCAGTTTAATATATAACCAGATATTACTAGAATTCATTCGCATCATTTACCACATCTTCGCTTGGATTTGTTAATACTACTACTATATATATATATATATATATATATATATATATATATATTGATTGATTGATTGATTACTTAGTTTTTGGTCATAATAAAAAAATGGACCTGTGCACATTTGTATTAAAAAGTGTTCAATACAATGATATTGTAGAACTTTTGAATATTTTCCATTTGTAAACGATTTATTACACGACCCATATTTCTACTATGAGTGATGTCGTAAGGCGGGTTCTGGTTCGCGTAATAATTCGTTTACAAATATATATATATATATATATATATATATATATATTAATTCAGATACTTCAATCCAAGGGAAAAAAGCAGGAAGGTAAATTCCAAAAACCCGATCCTCATTAATCTTTAAAATTTTATTTTAATATTAAAAAATGATACAGGAAGAGAGCTCCATGTAATAAAATATTACAGAGCAAATATATATTAAAAAAGGATTAATTCAAAGATGTTGAATGGCCATTTCGATATGAAGATTCCCACGGGGGATAATACATCACCTCAGCAACAGAAAAATCCTTTCAGAAACTGGAGAAAAATTAGTCTACTTTTTTCTCCAGTTTCTGAAAGGATTTTTCTGTTGCTGAGGTGATGTGTTATCCCCGTGGGAATCTTCATATCGAAATGGCCATTCAACATCTTTGAATTAATCCTTTTATATATATATATATATATATATATATATATATATATATATATATGTTGAATATATGAATATATTGATCAGAATCCGCCAAGACGATTTAATAAAGAAAAATAAAATAAAATTATCTTAATCTAATGTTTAATTTTTTATTAAAGTTTCTTCATAGACCGAGAATTGTTTTTTCTTTCTGATTTAATTATTGTTAGTGGTTGTTTCAGTGCCTCAAAACATTCCGTTATAAAGAGTTTCTCGTAAGAGAATCTTTTGAAAAAGCACCCGTAATACTTGAAGTACCTCAGTAGTGTCTTGTACCTCTTGAATCTGCTAGATTTTAAGGAATCCGTGAGAACGTGTTCTGGTGTCATGGTGTATTAATTAAGGACCAGGCCATCAAAAATTCAATACATAATAAAATTATCATAAATCTAGAATTTATTTCAGCAGCTTTAAAACTGTTTCTTCAAACCGGAAAAATCAAATTATAATCGTTTAATTATGTGTTGAGTTTTCATATTTCCATCATATTACTTTGGATTAAATCCTCTATTTTTATCTATTTAATATTTTATATTAATTAGATAAATTTCGGGAATTATCCTCTTTGTTTTTACGGGTTTGTCATTTTTCTTATATATATATATATATATATATATATATATATATATATATATATAGTCATCCGCAGACAGATCTGTTTCGCTGTGTCACAGCTCATCAGTACGGTTAGACAGCTGATTGCCTTTTTACCCAGGATTGAAACCCGAACGAATTGGCGTCAGTCGGCGATTCTACGCCTGAGCTACGGGCGCTCGGTAGAAGGAGGCAGACATTTTTAGCGTGTATATTATCATTATACACGCCCAATAGTTGAGAGTGTTCTATTTCATTTCTGAATGAACGATGCGTAGATGCCAGAGTAGTTACTGTTTTTCAAAGTCTACCATTCTTCTAGAGTGCTCAATCAGGGTGTGAGAGCGCAAATATATATATATATATATAGTGTATCGAGGCAGCAGATAATTTTCTAAACATGTACTGTTAAATATAACAGACGAAGAATGTCGATTTTATTTAATCATGAGCCGTTCTAAACATTAATTTAAAGCTTTAATTTCAGGGTAAAATAAAGACAAAAATTGTTCAACATTTGGATAATTTTTATTATGCTGGTTCTAAGCTTTCGGTTCACATGAGTCATCTTCCGCGGTGTGAAGTCATAGAACCGCATTACGAATTTACGAACTGCGTCTGCTTTTCAGTGACTGTTATCGTTGCATAGCAATGTTTTTTCATCAACACAAGATAAAATCATGTTTGATGGTAGATGACTTTATGTTAACGACTTTGTAACCTGTCTGAAGATGGCTCATGTGAGCCGAAAGTTAGAAACTAGCACAATATATACATGCACACATACATACATACATACATACATATATATATATATATATATATATATGTATATATGTATATATATATATTATTCTACGTCTATAGAAGACTCGGAGTTTCATGCACTATGCACTGATTAGTGCAATCATCAAGTTAATAATAAAAATATAAATATAAAAATCTAATCCAGATGCCTAGTAGTGCTTCTTCTGGTAGTCATTAGTTATCTCCCTCTAATCCTGTAAGTTACTTGTTTACCGCTGCTATAGCCTGTTATTGAACTCACAACACTTTGAATCAAGTCACAGGAAGTAACCAACGTCTATATCCACTGGGCTAGGAATGAAGTTCATACACACCAGGGTTCGGTTCGAAATTCCTAGCACCTGAAGAAGGCCGGAGCGTAGAACGGCCGAAACGTCGTACAAATGGCAACAAACATAAGAACAATAGTCCGAGAAATGTAATTACTGTAAATACTACCTAATCGCAAAAATATAGTCAAATACGAAATATTTTTATATTTTTTTATTTATTTTTTGACTGGTAGAATCGCGTATAGAGATTTGATATCCAAGAAAGCCAATGTTTTTATTTGCTATGTTAAAAAGGTTTTACGCTATTGATGACATATTTAATGCGTGCTTAACTGATTCAAAATTCTACAATAACAATACAGATATAAATAAAACGAACACACAGGTAGACACACTTTCCGTTTAGACATTGGCCGGTGATAGGCAAAAGAAATCAGTTTCATTTATGAATCCAACTTATGTTCAGAGATCCCCAAAAAATTTCTCACACAAAATTATGTCTTTGTTTTTAATATGAGAAACACAAAGAAAGCGTACACTCTTCGATGAAATGCGTAGTTAATGCAATTTCCTACTCTGTCCTATCATTCTAATATTACTATGCATCCTAAAAACACACATCTATCTATCTATCTATCTATCTATCTATCTATCTATCTATCTATCTATCTATCTATCTATCTATCTCACTCTGTTCATATCTATCTATCTATCTATCTATCTATCTATCTATCTATCTATGTCAGTCTGTTCCTATCTATCTATCTATCTATCTCACTCTGTTCATTCATCTATCTATCTATCTATCTATCTATCTATCTATCTATCTATCTATCTATCTATCTATCTATGTCAGTCTGTTCCTATCTATCTATCTATCTATGTCAGTCTGTTCCTATCTATCTATCTATCTATCTATCTATCTATCTATCTATCTATCTATCTATCTCACTCTGTTCATATCTATCTATCTATCTATCTCACTCTGTTCATATCTATCTATCTATCTATCTATCTATCTATCTATCTATCTCATTCTGTTCATATCTATCTATCTATCTATCTATCTATCTATCTATCTCATTCTGTTCATATCTATCTATCTATCTATCTATCTATCTATCTATCTCATTCTATTCCTATCTATCTATCTATCTATCTATCTATCTATCTATCTATCTATCTATCTACCAGTCCGTTAATATCTACCTAACTATCACAGTTTATTGTTATCGTTTCGTATATTTTCAGATAAAATCGGAAATAAGGAACGAGACTAATCAGATATTAAACTGCCTTTCATTGTCAGCCCGTCAGTTATGGACACCGCCTTACTAAAAAGCAACAGACGCCGCAACTCGACAAAATTCAAATTAAGTAGTATTTACTTAGTTCTTATACACACACAGGCGCGCGTTTGTTTGCATTTTTGTGTATGTGTGTGTAATCTGTATTAAGGCTGCAACAATTATTGTAAACAAGTTTTGCAAAACGATACCCCAGAGGTCTGTCTGACTGTTTTTATTGAATTTTTTTCTATATTAAGTTGGTAAATGACATGTCAGGCTATGAGAGAGTGTAGAGTTACACGCAAATGGTTTTTAACTCTTTTTAATTCATCCATGTTTTCCGGTAATATGGAAATATCGTCAATATCTTAAGGATTTGCTGAAATGCACTGTGGTACATGTAAAAAAACAAGGTACTTAAGAAAACAATGTACAAATCGGTTCACATATACAAGGTACATATACTTAAGAAAACAAGCTACATATCGTTTCGGAACGCGAAATCGGAGAGCCGAGTTCGAATTCCAGTTCTTCCCATCTCCCTCAAGCTATAGGTTAAATATCAGGACATTAGATTCTATTGACTTGTTTGGCAACCAGTATACCACATAAAAGCATGGCAACCTATTGCGAGAAAATATTTTGCCAAGTCAATCATGTCGTTTTCGAAATATGATTGCCCAAGCGTGTATCGCATACGGCACTTGTTCTGAATATATCCAAAGCGTTTGACAGAGCCTGGCATGCTGAGTTTCTACGCAAGCTGCGGGGCTATGGTATAACTAGACAATTGTTCCACCTAATTCAGTCATTCCTTTCAAATAGCAGGATGAAGGTAGTATTGAACTGCTCTATTCTAGGTCCTACGCTTTTCTTGATCTTCATTAACGATCTCCTCGATGTAATAAGATCCCAAGTTGGCATATACGCTGATGACACTACAGTTTACTCTCGCCTAGATTAAAAATCTGCTGAGGTTGACAAAGCGAACCTTACTACCGAGCTTGGAAAGGACCTTCAATCTGTGGTGGACTGGGGTAAGAAATAGCTCGTAAATGTTAATGCTTCCAAAACGAGGCTGCTATCTATTAACAGTCACAGACAATCACTCCAACCCCCACCTCCGTTAGCATGGATCAGCTCCCTGAAAACAAAACACTGTGCTTCTTCGGGCTAACTCTCATATTAGACCTCAAGTGGAATGACTACATAGAATCTATAGCTAATTCCGTTACTAAGAAAATCTGTTATCTTTGTAGGACCAGAAAGTTTTTACCGTCTGAAACAATCCTGCACATATATAAATCTACCATCCGCCGGTGCATTGAATACTGCTGCGATATCTGGTCGGGTGCTCCTGCTATCCACCTAAGTGTCCTTGACCAAATCCAACGGAGAATCTGTAATGTGACCGATCCCGACTTGGCAGCTCGGATACAGTCACTTTTTTACCGGCGCAATGTGGCTTCCCTGTGTCTCACTTTCACAGCTTCTGCTCCGATGAACTTAGATTGGGGTGATATGATTATAAAAAAAAAATTCTATACTATTACAATGTGGATATAAACTGGGGGATCAGTTCTACATTACGATCAATATATAAACTGATCCCTCACTTTATGGCTACAGTCATCCTTCTCTTACCATCCGCCGGTGCATTGAATACTGCTGCGATATCTAGTCGAAATCCAATGGAGAATCTGTAATGTGATCGATCCAGATTTGGCAGCTCAGGTACAGTTAATTTTTGCCTGTGCAATGTGGCTTTACTGTGTCTCTTCTACAAATAGTTTCACAGCTTCTGCTCCGATGAACTTCGCTCAATGGGGCCCTCTATACATGAATTTACTCGAGCCACAAGATTAGCAACTAGGTCCTACACTTTTCTTGATCTTCATTAACGATCTCCCGGGTGTAATGGGATCCCAAGTAGGCAGATACGCCAACGATACTACCGTTTACTCTCGCCTCAATCAAAAATCTGCCGAGGCTGACAAAGCGATCCTCGCTGCTGAGCTTAAAAAGACCTCCAATCTGTGGTGCACTGGAGTAAGAAATGACTCGTGAATTTAAATGCTTCCAAAACGAAGCTGTTATCTATTAACCATCACAGAAAAACAGTCCAACCTTCCACCATTAATGACTCATGAATTTAAATGCTTTCAAAACGAAGCTGTTATCTATTAACCATCACAGAAAAACAGTCCAACCTTCCACCATTAATGACTCGTGAAATTAAATGCTTCCAAAACGAAGCTGTTATCTATTAACCATCACAGAAAAACAGTCCAACCTTCCACCATTAATGACTCGTGAATTTAAATGCTTCCAAAACGAAGCTGTTATCTATTAGCCATCACAGAAAAACAGTCCAACCCTCCACCATTAATGACTCGTGAATTTAAATGCTTCCAAAACGAAGCTGTTATCTATTAGCCATCACAGAAAAACAGTCCAACCTTCCACCATTAATGACTCGTGAATTTAAATGCTTCCAAAACGAAGCTGTTATCTATTAGCCATCACAGAAAAACAGTCCAACCTTCCACCATTAATGACTCGTGAATTTAAATGCTTCCAAAATGAAGCTGTTATCTATTAGCCATCACAGAAAAACAGTCCAACCTTCCACCATTAATGACTCGTGAATTTAAATGCTTCCAAAACGAAGCTGTTATCTATTAGCCATCACAGAAAAACAGTTCAACCTTCCACCATTAATGACTCGTGAATTTAAATGCTTCCAAAACGAAGCTGTTATCTATTAGCCATCACAGAAAAACAGTTCAACCTTCCACCATTAATGACTCGTGAATTTAAATGCTTCCAAAACGAAGCTGTTATCTATTAGCCATCACAGAAAAACAGTTCAACCTTCCACCATTAATGACTCGTGAATTTAAATGCTTCCAAAACGAAGCTGTTATCCATTAACCATCACAGAAAAACAGTCCAACCTTCCACCATTAATGACTCGTGAATTTAAATGCTTCCAAAACGAAGCTGTTATCTATTAGCCATCACAGAAAAACAGTCCAACCTTCCACCATTAATGACTCGTGAATTTAAATGCTTCCAAAATGAAGCTGTTATCGATTAACCATCACAGAAAAACAGTCCACCCTTCCACCATTAATGACTCGTGAATTTAAATGCTTCCAAAACGAAGCTGTTATCCATTAGCCATCACAGAAAAACAGTCCAACCTTCCACCTTTAATGATTCGTGAATTTAAATGCTTCCAAAACGAAGCTGTTATCTATTAGCCATCACAGAAAAACAGTCCAACCTTCCACTATTAATGCTTCGTGAATTTAAATGCTTCCAAAATGAAGCTGTTATCTATTAGCCATCACAGAAAACAGTCCAAACTTCCACCATTAATGACTCGTGAATTTAAATGCTTCCAAAACGAAGCTGTTATCTATTAGCCATCACAGAAAAACAGTCCAACCTTCCACAATTAATGACTCGTGAATTTAAATGATTCCAAAACGAAGCTGTTATCTATTAGCCATCACAGAAAAACAGTCCAACCTTCCACCATTAATGATTCGTGAATTTAAATGCTTCCAAAATGAAGCTGTTATCTATTAGCCATCACAGAAAACAGTCCAAACTTCCACCAAGCTGTTATCTATTAACCATCACAGAAAAACAGTCCTACCTTCCCCCATTAATGACTCGTGAATTTAAATGCTTCCAAAACGAAGCTGTTATCTATTAACCATCACAGAAAAACAGTCCAACCTTCCACCATTAATGACTCGTGAATTTAAATGCTTCCAAAACGAAGCTGTTATCTATTAACCATCACAGAAAAACAGTCCTACCTTCCACCATTAATGACTCGTGAATTTAAATGCTTCCAAAACGAAGCTGCTATCTATTAAACATCAGAATTTATATTGAAACCAATAAAATGTAACCGCAACTCCTACACTACTAGCTTCTTTTCTCGCACTTCCCGACTGTGGATTTCCCTTCCGTATACTTGCTTCCCCGACAGCTACAATCTCCAAGAGTTGTGATGTAAAGTCAATAGTCATCTCCTATCTCACTAACCTGCATCCTCATTCTCATGCTCCTTTCTCTGTCCACTCCCCTCTCATCACTATTCTCATCCTTATTCTACCCACTTCCTGACACCTCGTATAACCTACCCCTCTTTGTCATCACTTACCTCTGATGTAACTCTCTGCACACAAGGGGCAGTAAAACTGCCTTGCTTGGGGCAAAATGTTTAAAAAAAACTTAACTGACTTGTCGAAGCTTGGATGTTGGTTGCTTTTTTTTATAGCATAACAACCCCGCCGGGTCATTTATTGCCAACTTAATTTCTTATTTATTCATTACTGGTAATACCGTTTTTTTTTTTTCAACTATTTATTGTTGTTTTTATATAAGTTTTTGTGTCTAGCAATACATTTTCGTTTCGAGTATCAAGATTCATTGGGATTTGTTTTATGGGCAGGGTCCCCAAGTCCTCCCCTTGTTATTTAATCCATAACTGGAGGGAAGGGACGGATTAATACCTTTCCCAAGGGTACCGGTGCTTAAGTGAAAGCAGGGTATTCAACTGGAATTCGAACTCGGCTCACCGATTTCTCTTTCCGTGCCGATATCCACTCCACCACAACGCACATCCGTCACTAAACACTGATTCCCAAGCGGTCACCCATCTAAGTACTGACCAGGCTCAACGTTACTTAACTTCGGTGATCGAGCGAGAACCGGTGTATTCAACGTGATATGGCCGTAAGCCACGAAGCTTGGTAAAGTGTGGCCTAGAAGCGAGCGCATCACTAGGCAGTCAGCCTGCGTGCAAATGTCACCACAATAATCATAAAATGGTACTTGTAGGATGCAAAATGATAAGAGGGTATGCCAAACATTAACACCAATATTAGAAGGTGTGAGCGTAGGTTGATTATATAAGATTTTTGTTACTATTTCTAATGAGTCTTGTGTATTAGTTAACGGATTTTTAAGATGCTATTGTTAGATTTATCTTAACTTATTTATAAATGGAACTTTGTCTGTGTGTGTGTGTGTGTCCGTTACCTATAGACTCCGAAACGGCTAAACCGATTTTCTTGAAAATTTACACAGTTGTACTATAAGCGTCTGCGAGTGTTCTTAGCTAGGTTTTGTATGGAGGTATCCCCGATAAATATCGAAAATAGATATTCGAAAAAATCGGGTGATAGAAGGAGTGGTCCGATTTTAATCAAATTTGATGCACTCATAGACAAAGACATAAGAAACGATATTCAGAAGTTTCAAGGATTCAGTTCTTACAATAGTGCAGAAAATCAATAGTATATATATATATTAGGCAATATGTGTGCGTGTGTGTGTGTGTGTGTGTGTCTGTTTATCTGTCAGTATATCCTTAATAAAAATCCACAATTTTCATCCGATTCTCACCAAACTTCACACAAATATTCTTGAGGCTGAGTCTGAGCTCCAGGACCATGGATTAGTTTTAAAGTTTTCATTACACCCGAGCAACGCCGGGAAGTACTGCTAGTTAAAATATAATATGTCAACGAATTTGTTGGTAAAACCAACGATATATTTATTTTAAAAAGTTTGGCTGGATTAATTTATGTTTTAGTGTTGTATACCAGTAACATATACCAAAGCAACTTATGTTGTATAAACTAATCTTGATGATTGGCTTGAAATATAACGAAGCACGACGTTTGTATAAAAGTATTATCTTATTTAGTTTATTCTCTACAGTGACGATTGTGTGTAGAGGGTTAGTTAGAGAAAGCACGCACATACGATGGAGTTGTCATCCTTGCACACTCTTTGCTCTCTCTCCGTGTCGACCCGGTGTTATACATAAGTCCAGGCCTTATTGAGCTTCACCCAATTACGTAATTCCTGGGCAGACCTAAACACCAGTTGTTGTACTTTGCTAGTTGTATTTTGACGTAATTACCTTATCGTTTGTTTCATCGTTCAAACTTTTTCCAACCTTGACACGCTGACGCAGTGTCTGTTTATTTGTCATTGCTTCTGACACAAAAACTTATTTTTCAGCTTACTAAAATATAATTCATTCTTCTAATTATTGTTTTATAACTTCGAAATATTTTAATGTAAATTATATTCCGTCTTTGAACGTTGTTTCTGCATTACTCTTTCGTTTCTGACCGAATAATTAAATTAAATTATATTCTGCGAGTTACAGACCACATTCCATTGTTTATAAAAATGTGACATTGAAAAACCGGCGTTTTTTTACTCAATAATCTTTTCTGCATTCTCGCTTCGATTCAAATCATGGTGTCTTCCTTTTTCCCTTTGACAAGAATTAATACCTTTCCACATTGCGCCGGTGAGGGAGTGATTGTATCTGAGCTGCCAAGTCGGGATCGATCACATACAGATTCTCCGTTGGATTTTATCAAGGACCCCGAGGTAGATAGCAGGGGCACCCGACCAGATATGGCAGCAGTATTCAATGCACAGGCGGATGGTAGATTTAAATATGTGCCGGATGGATTCAGACAGGAAAAACTTCCTGGCCATGCACAGAGAACCGATTTTCATAGCAGCGGATTTAGATATGGATCCTATATAGTCATTCCACTTGAGATTTGTTGTGAGAGTTAACCCGAGAAGGCGCAGTGTTTTGCTTTTAGGGAGATTTGCGTGATCCATGCTAAGTGGGGAGTAGAACCGATTGTCTGCGATGGTTAATAGATAGCCACTTTGCTTTGGAAGCATTAAAATTTACGAGCCATTTCTTATCCCAGTCTGCCATGGATTGGAGGTCTTTTTCAAGCTCGGCGGCGAGGTTTGCTTTGTCAGCCACGGCAGATTTTTGATCGATGGGAGAGTAAACCGTAGTGTTGTCAGCGTATATGCCTACTTGGGATCTTATTACATCTGGGTGATCGTTAATGTAGATAAGGAAAGGCATAGGACCTAGAACAGATCCTTAAGGGACACCCGCGTTCGTATGATATATTGGGAGGCATGTACGTTCAATACTACCTTCATTGTGTGATTTGAAAGGAATGACTGGATAAGATCAAATAATTGTCCAGTTATACCATAGCCTCGCAGCTTGCGTAGAAGGCCAGCATGCCAGACTCTGTCAAACGCTTTGGTGATATCTAGGGCAACAGTTCGAGCTTCGTCGTTCTTGTCGGGAGCCTGGTGTATATTCTCAGTGATGGTTGTAAGCATATCAGCAGTAGATCTGCATAACGCATGAAACTCCGAGTCGTGTTATAGACGCGCGTGCGCGCACGCACACACACACACACACACACACACACACACACACGTGTGTGTGTGTGTGTATTTCTGAGATGAGGTAGTATTTACAGTGTTTAGATAATTCGGACTATCGCCCTCATCTTTGCTGCCATTTGTAAGACGTTTCGGCCTTTGTACGCTCCGGCCTTCTTCAGGTGATGGGAATTTCGAACCGAACCCTTTATTACACTCTCTAGGGTATATGATCTTCATCTCATGCGTAGAGCCTCTTCTGGTAGTCATGAGTTATCTCCCTCTAACCCTGTAAGTTACTTGTTCACCACTGTAGTAGTATTGAACTCACTACTCTTTGATCAAGTCACAACTAACCAACGTCTATATATTAGATGTGTTCTTTTGGGACTTATGAATCAGTAACCCTTTTTTTACCAGAGTTCATATGGCATTTTTTTTAATGTAAACGGTTTTCTCTAGTATTTTTTGATGGTAATGGTTTTCTCTAGTATTTTTACCAAAGCTCATGTTGCAATTTTTGATTTCCATATTGTGTCCATCTCTATGCTTGGCCGATCATATGTGTTCATCTCTATGCTTGGTCGAGCAAATACGTCGATTCCTTAAGTTTACGTAGTTTTCAGTGGCGTTCTCTATCTATCAGAGGTAATATTTTTCTTTAATGACTTTTCTCAAATAGTCTGGCTGATAGACCAAAATGAAAAAAAAAATCTGTTTAAGAAATAAACAGCGCGTCTACTCAAATATGTGTATCCGCAAAAATGCATGACTTTCAATGCCCAGCACCAAACTGTTTAATGCTACAAATCAATTACCAACATTGGACACAGGACATCTTCAATAGACGCATTACCTGTCACTTCTCAAACTAACATAAAAACATTTATTAACATTTATTTACAAGAAAACACAAGAATTCTATATAAAGTACAATATGAGAAACATAACGCCCTATTCGAAAGGCTCTATCTATCAAACATTTCCTACGGTGAACCTTACATTATTTAATATTGAAAATAGAGTATTTGTCTATATTTCTGCGATTAGGTATATTTACAGTATTTTTTTGTATTATTCGAACTATTGTCCTCATCTTTGTTGCCATACGACGTTTCGGCCATTGTATCTTCTTCAGGTGCTACACTCACTGAGGTATATCATTCACATTTCTTATATATATATACATTCATATATATATATATATCCCTTTTAAAAAACAACACAAAAAATTAATTGAACAGTCAAAATATGAAGAAAAGAAGCAATATATATATGCACACACACTTATATATATATATATATATATATATATATATATATGTGAACGATATGGAGCTTAGCATATATATGTATATATTTGACGTTTTGTACATGCATACACATTTAATTTGTATATAGTGTATCTACCATTTTTTATGCCAGAGGTTTCCTGTATTTACATCTATGTGGTTATATATTTCTTATGATCTGTGAAGTTTTTAGTCGTGTACATTTTTTCTTAGCCTGTGTTTTTGCCTAAGTATATATCTAATTTTGTTTATATGGTCATGCATTGCAATATGATTGTGTCTGCCTCGCCATCATTTATTCAAGGCTACTCACGTTACGAATTCACCCTGACTGTATCCAATATGTGGCAGTTTAGTCCGTGTCCAAATAGATATTTAAAATTTAACAGACAAATTGACAAGTCGATAAAAGCTAAATGTTGTAATTTGTGTATGTATATATGCGTGGGTATATTAATCCGTATATGTGTTTGTTTGCCAGTGATTGTGAATATACTCGTCTATTTTTCCATGAATGGATGTTTGTAGGTTTATTTATGTGTGCGTTCTTTCTCTTCCTCGTTTAATATATGAATAACTTTCTAAATGTAATAAATTGTCAAACTTAGAACTTTTTTAAATTTTCGCAACAATAATAAAGTAGATCTAATAGTTAATTAATAATGGTGATCTTAATTTAATCAAATATTAATACTACTGCTCCCCGAAATTATTTTTAAATTTGCTCACATATTCTCCAAATTAGAAGTTGCTTTATTCTGATTGGTCAACATTGTACAAATGCCTTCTTGATTAAAGGAGTTTTGCTTGTTTTTAACCTTTTAAAACTGTTCATTTTGAAATAAACCACATCACTTGACAAGACACAAGGAGTGTTGAAACCAAATAGCTACTTTTGTAGTGATATTATAACATATCCATGTTATAATTTCTGAATATATATATATATATATATATATATATATATATATATATATATAATAAATAATATATATATATATATATATATATATATATATATGTTTGTATACATGATCATCCAAATATCAATTTTTATAGATAATGTGTTTGTTAAAAGAATATAGAAGCACCCACTTAAACATCCCTCCACGATTACGCCCATGCAACCAGACAAACACAACCTAAAATGCTTCAAATTACAGACATTATTTTCATTTTTCATGCGTTGTTTTGATAACTGAAGATATTTTTAAGTATTGCTTTAAAAGCTGAATACAAATATTAACGTTGTCGTCTGCAGATTTAAAAATTGTACAAAAAAATAGAAAGTAATGTACGACCATTACTTTCTGGAGGAAAATGAATTCTGACGGTATATGGTCAACTAATGAAATGAAAGCCGCCATTTTAGACCTCAAGCATTTTGTTTTACAATAGAGAAAAAAAAAGATTGATTTTGGCAGGAAACCTAAAAAGGTCTCACAAAAAGTAATTGAGTATAAAATTCCTAAATGAAGAAATAATATTTTGAAAAGAATATTAAAAACTGGATAAATGATGTTTAAAATTGAAAACATCATTTTTGCTGTAATTTGATGTCTGTATTTTAATACTGGTTGATATAATAAGAAAATAGACGAAGTAATCAAATATTTCTTTTGTAGACGAAATAATTGCGAATGTGTGTATGATTTCAAAAAGCAAATAACTATTATTATTATTATTATTATTATTATTAGAAGAAGAAGAAGAAGAAGAAGAAGAAGAAGAAGAATGATGTCTAATTTTCAAACGATGTTATTTTGGAATAATCTTATCTGCATAACTCTGCTCATGAAATTGAGTTATTTTTAAATCATCCACATACAGGAATTTAAATATAAGGGGAATATTTTAACAGAGGATGTAAAATCTAACCCCGAAACATGAAGGAGAATGGGGATAGCAAAACATACCTCCCCAAAAACTAAAGAAGATATTTAAAAAAAGAAAATTTCCTTAGAAATAAAGAAAAGAGTGGTGAACTGGATTATATAATATAAAACCTCCTATATGGCGGTGAATGCTTTAAAATTTACTCACAAATGAAGAGAAAACTTGAAGCCAAATAGATGTGGTTCTACAGAAGAATGCTGAGAATACTAAGGAAGGTGCTTGTAAGTAACTAGGAAGTTTTAAGAAAAATGGAAACAGTGCTATTTTTATTTTGACTCAGAAAATAAAACAGTTGACACTTTCGAGATTCATAAAGAGGTATGAATGCTTCAGAATTTTCAACACACAAACGATAGCAAAATAGGTTGACTTAAATGATGAGTATTCTACAAGACGGGCTTGTGTAAATGGGTTTGCAGAATAGAATCAGATAAATAGGGTCGACTAAGGATAGGAAGTTGTGAAAAAGTCTGAAGAAAAACAGAAAGAAGAAGAGGAAATACAAGGGAATAAAAAGGAAAGAAAGAACGAAGAAGAAGAAATAGAAGAGGATGAAGATAAGAAGTAAAGTAATAGAAGAAAAGAAAAAGAAGAAAATGAAAAAGAAGAAAAAGAAAAAGGATAAGAAAAAAGAGACGAGAAAAAGTAAAAGAAGAAGAAAAGAAAAAGAGGAAAATAAAAAGAAGAAAAACAAGAAAAAGAAAAAGCAGAAGAAAAAAAGAGAGATGAGAAAAAGTAAAAAAAAAAGAAAAAAGAAGAGGAAAATAAAAAGAAGAAAAAGAAGAGAGACGAGAAAAAAGAAGAGGAAAATAAAAGGAAGAAGGAAAAGAAGAGAGACGAGAAAAAGAAGAAGAGTAAAATAAAAAGAAAACGAAAGACGAAAAGAAAAGGAAAATAAAAAGAAGAAAAAAGAAGAAAAAGTTTTACGAGTAAAACAGAGAAAACTACTGATGCACTGATATGATCTGCTATTGTTGATAAATCAAATCTGCATGAGAAACAGGAATTATTTGACTGTCATGGTGACAGCTAATCCTTCGAAATTAAAGAAAAAATAATTGATAATGAGATACAAAGAATTCTTCGTTTACTGAATCAGAGAAGAAGAATCAAGTAACAAATGATCGTGAATAATAATGTGCATCCTGAAGTTGATGTTGAAATGTGTGTGAAAACAAAAAAAGAAGAGAGTCGATTAATTAGCTCCAATAACTGTGTTGTTTCCACTATCAAAAGATGTTATGATATACATGGGAAGCTGTAATTTCATGAGAAAGATGAAATAGCATGAATAGGGATGCACAGAGAACATCTGAAAAGTGAAAATGACAGCATATCAATGGCAGTGAAAAGCGATTCTCCAAAACAAATTATATTCAAGTCAAGATATACCACAGAAAATTAATAAATATAAACAGTACACGAAAATAGCGACGAGATAGTCGATTTAATTAAGAGAAACACAATATGAACTAGAAATACAAAAAAAAAAGATATGTATGGTTTGGAAAAGTGATCACCTGCAAAATGTGCAAACGATTAGGATTTGAGAATGAAAACCAAATTTATTTGCTCAAACCGGAAGCTGCTCATGTAGAAAAAAATCATGATAATTTCTGGAGATTTGAAATTCCAAGTGATATGGATGTATTTACTACGCGAACTAAATAAAATAATCGATATTAACGATGCAGGACTCTACAGGGATGGCGGTCTCATAATCTTAAGAAACTATAACAAACAAATACAGAGAAAACTAGAAAACCAATCATAAAGACTTTTTTAAAATATAGGATTCGACATAGACATAAAAAAATAACCTAAACGAAATTGATTTTATAGATATAAAAAGGTACATATAAACCATACAAAAAACAACAAAAAAAAAAACAATAATAAACCACAGTATATACGAAGGTAATTCAATAAATAAGATGAATTTTTCTAAGGTGAATTTTTCCAATACAGATAGAAACTTATTTTTTATTTTTCAACATATTATCCCAGCAGTATCACACACTTTTCCCATCTGTGCACAAGCTTCCGTATTCCCTCAGCGTAAAAATCTTTGGACTGATGTCTCAGCCAATCGCTCACAGCACTTTTGACTTCATCGTCACTTTCAAACTTCTTTAAACAATTTAGCCCACTTGTAGACACTGTTTGGCTGAAACATGTGACACCATACAAAGTTGACATTCTCCTATGATTTTCAACCGGTTTGCACCCTTCAGCAACCAAACCTTGATAAATGACCTAAGTTCAATCCTGGAGCATGCTTCCTTGTTGGCCATCGTTTTTAATCTCCAAAAAGCTCAAAGATTTTTTCAATCTGAAAAAAAAAACTAAATCCCTTTGAAAAAAAAGTAAAGGAAAAGAAAAAATAAGTATTAAAAATTTTTTATAGCAAAAAATTCACCTTATTTATTGAATGACCCTCGTATTTTCCAACCTTCCACAATCAATCAAGCTGATTTAACAATCAATTAACAGCAGGTTTTCTGGCAATTCTTCTATTGACACCATAACGAAGCTAAGAAAGACTATGAAACAACCCTAAAATATAGTGGATTTTAGGCAACACTTACATACACACCACACAGCCCGAAAAAAAAAAAAACAACAGACAAAAAAACATCATATGGTTCAACCCACCTTACAATAAAAAAGTAAAAACAAATGTTGGAAATATATTCATTAAACTCATACACAAACCCTCCCTCGCATCAAGCAGATCCCACAAGATATTAAGCAAAAACACAGTAAAAATCAGTTACAATTGCACCGAAAAAATGACGCAAAGAATAAAAAGGCCTAACAGAGGAACAGTCAACAAACCACCTGAACAAATTAAACCCATGTGTAACTGCAGGATAAAGAAAGAATTTCTGTTAAACGGCAAATGAATAAAACATGCTATCGTAAATAATAATAATGATGAACAAATATACATAAGTGTTACTGTGGGATGCTGGAAACAAAGAAACTACACAAACAAAACATCTTTTACAAATACAAAGTATATGCAAACAAATCTGGCAGATTAAAAACAAAGCACATCAAAAATATCGTGGAAAATGAGAAAAAGAACAGCCGTCTACAACAATCAAACACTGTAAATTCCGTCTGGAGGAGAACATAGCTATAATTAACTTTCTAGACTAAAACTACGAAATAAACGATCAGAAATCATCTCAAAATGTAAACATGGAAATAAATTTTTATTTCGTTACTTGAAATTCAAAAACGAACAAGAATAAAGAAAAATAAATAAAATAAAATAAATAAACAAAAGCAAGTAAAATAAATTAATCGAAGCAAATAAATAAATAATAAAATGATTAACGAAGCACGCCCACCAAAATAACCGTTAGAATAATACAACAGACTACCCACAGTTCAATAGAGTACCCACAGTTCAATAGAGTACCCGCAGTTCAATAGAGTACCCAAAGTTCATCACTGACAAGTAGATATATAAGTCAAGCTAAAACACAACACACTTGGCCTGATTATACATATATTGATTTTTTTAATGATTTTCTTAGTAGGATTAATAACCAATAATCAAATTTATTTTGTTTTCATTTAAGAATGAGATGAATGTCTACTGACCTAGGTACTGAAAATCTCACTAAATTAAATATATATCCTCAAAAGTCAAGCTGACATTTATTAAACAGTGTGTTCCAACTGATAAACGAAAAAAAGGTGTCCATTTCAATTTCAAAGTGTCCGCTATAATCATTCTTGAAGTAATATAAATGTCGAATTAAAAATAAATTGATTAATTCTTTAGAAACCCTATCTTGTATAACACTCTTTAAAATTTCACAGCTAAATCCTCTGAAATACTAGAAGTATAAATGCTTTCTATTAAAAATAAAAATAAAAACAAATCAAACCAAAAATATCATGGAAAATAAGAAAAAGAACAGCCGCCTACAACAATCAAACACTGCAAATTCTGTCTCGAGGAGAAAAATAGCTATAATTAACTTCCTAGACCAAAACAAACTACTAAATAAACGATCAGAAATCATCTCAAAAGGAAAACACAGAAATAAATTTTTATTTTTTTACTTGAAATTCAAAACCGAACAAGAATAAAAGAAAAATAAATAAAATGAAAAAAAGAATAAAAATAATTTAATCCAAATAAATAAGGAAATAAACTAAGTAAATAATAAACGAATTAACAAACCACGCCCACCAAAATAACCGCTAGACTCCCCACAATGCAATAGACTACCCACAATGCATCAATACATGTCCACTTATGTATATATATATATATATATATATATATATATATATATATATATATATATATATATATAAATCTACAAATGCTTTCAATGCAATGCTTCTATAAATATTTTCACAGCTTATGTTTCGATGAGCGTAGCTCTCTGATAAGCTCACTGCATAAATTTACTCGATATACTAGACTAGCAACTAGGTCCCACTCTTTTACAGTAAAACCAATCAAATCTAACCACAATTTCTACACTACTAGCTTCTTTTCTCGCACATCCCGCCTGTAGAACTCCCTTTCGTATACTTTCTCCCCTAACAGCTGCAATCTCCAAGAATTTAAATGCAATTTCTTATTTTCTAGACTCGAATTCCTTTCCCTGACAACCCTTGTATCATGTTCTCCTTTTTTACTCTACTCTCACGCGGTGTTCCCATCCTTCTCTTACTCATTCACTGACCATTCTCTGACACTCCCGCTGTAACTTGTTCCTTTTTCTCAACATTCTCGTCTTATGTAACCCTCTGCGTCAGAGGCAACACTGACTTGCTTTAGGTAAAACGATTATAAAAACAATTATATTTATAGCCATCTGTTTCGCTGTATCACAGTTCATCATTACGATTACACATCCAATTGCTTCTAACCAAGATTGAAACCCGATCGAATCGACATCAGTCGGCGATTCTACCTTTGAGCTATGGGCGCTCGGTAGAGGAAAGCGGACATTAGCGTGTTATATACAATGTAAACACACGCCAGTAGCCGAGAGTTTTATAAATTCATTATTGAATGAACAATGCGTAGATGCGTGCGTAGCTACTGTTTTTTCAAAATGTACCACTCCTCCATAGTGCTAAATCGGGGTATATATTTTTACAGACTATATATACATACATTAATATATATATATATATATATATATATATATATATATATATATATATATATATAAAGGAAAAATCAACACGTCATTTCAATTGGTTATAAACTATAGCTTATTTCAATGAGTTTAATTAGGTCATATCATCAGAACTTACAATATACTTTCCATCTGGTACAAAATTTCTGCCGGAATGAGTCTTTTTTTAAAACGAAGAGAGGGATAACAATAAAAAATAATAATAAACATAAAATTACAAACAAATAAATAA